>JASDQU010504553.1:47137-64218 GCA_032191745.1 Picea mariana | reverse complement strand
AATGAACAGTTCGATAGCATAAAGTGAATAACCAGAAAACAATTCGTTCATAACGGTATTTCTAATACCACATCTTAATGACAAATAACAGAAGATCCAAATCACTCTATGCCTGGATTGAATCATTATCAACTTTGATTACTTTGCAGACACTGTCCATTACACGTACACGAGAAAAGAAAATTCCTGTGTTACAATAGGAAAACCTTACATATCGAAATCTGGCCAGTAGTCATAGGCGCATATAACTCATTTCGAAGGACTTTATTTAAACCTCATACCAATGAAATACAGTTGTAACCTTCAAGAGTACTCCTAATCGGTATCTATAGCAATACATAATGAACTCCCATAACAATGAATTCCTAAATCGGAATTGTTACTTCGCTGACCAGAATCTGGAGTGGTACAACTCTAAGAGTATTGAAAATGAGGAACCCGAATAAATTTTGTGTATGGAGAGTTCCAAGATCCTAGGATTCTCGTACGCTCCTACCCTGCATGAAGAATAAAGAGATGTTTGATTAGCATTTTAATGATAAGAATCTGTATGGTAAGTATAAACCAAATTCCTGGGGTAAATTAGCATAACCAAAAAGTAAGGAAAATGAGCGTGAATGGTTACTTAACTTGGTCCTACAGTAAGAGTCGTTGTGACTCCTTTCATCCCTGTGAAATGTCAACCACGATCCTGAGAGGGGTGGAGATGCCAAAGACCGCCTGATGGGTACCCTCACAGTCAAAAGGGGCCCATCATTAGTTTGAAATCCAACTTAAAAGATAAAAACGAAGAAACTGCAGAAGAAAAATTAATTATACAGGATACAAACATTATAAGGATGCACAACATATACTCGAGACTACAGACCCATATGTCGAGACATGGAACGGAATACAAGTCCATCATCAAAACACTCTTGAATTAAAAGGGAACTTAAACGAATTGTATTCCATGGATACGACTTAACAAATAAACAGTTAAGACTTCAAACCGTCACAAACCACAGACAATGGAATCATTTGGTCAAATGCCATAGGCCGAAACCAAACAAAATGATGAAGAACATAATATAGTACACACTAAATTAACAGAGTTAGAAGTCCTTAACATCACAGTTACCCTGTTGGTGAATCCATGTCGAAAGGAAAGGACCCAATGACATGGGGACTCTGACAGAAATCTCCCTTTCACAGTTGGGGAAAAACTCGTTACCACTCAAGACAAAAGATACGAGAAACCCCATAGAGCTATAGAATATAACCCATGAATTTTTATGAGACCTTATCGAGTGATAGGACCTCCGAGGGACGCAAACAGGATCTATAGTTTGTCTCAAAACTGTAAGGTTGAAAGAACCGAGAGAAAGTAACAATGGTAAGGTTAAATCCATAGGTAAAGCCAAACCCTATCTGGTGGACTGTTATTACCGAAGGAAAATCATAATACGACCACGAGAGCACAAGCTAATCAATCTAAGAGTTTTCTACCTGAGAGATTTTAATGCACGTAGTCCATCTTTTAAAGAAGCAAGTTTCTTTTTAGATTTATTACAGCCAGAGGAGCCTTACCTTTTGAAAGAAATCAATTGGAAATCCGCCATGAACCGAGTAAGCCTGAATCCACCATAATGTTGGACTGTACATCTATGAAATTGAAGCAGGGTGTTACAATGAATAGATGAGGGGAAAATTTTAACACAGAGCTGAGAAGATAATGAATAATAGACCCTGGGAAAGCCCCGCAAATTAAGTTGATGGTGTTAATGCAGAGATGGTACCTAGCCATGTGATGAAGATGTCATGGAAAATCCTAGATAGAAATTCATTAAACAAACGTTGGGCCCGAGGGACATACGATAGTCTACCATAAATGTCATTGTGCAGGGCTCATTTACACCTCGACAGTCGCGTACTAGTCGTTCAAAGATCTATAATGATAAGCAAGTCTGTAATGATAAGCACAGTCTAGTTAGGGTACCACATTCTTCTCTAGTCCGCCAAACTGCCTGCCAGTGTTAGTTTGAGTCTAAGTCGAATGCATGGAACTAACCAGCACCCTACCAGTTAGTGCAACTGCCCTCTATCATGTGTCAGTTGGATAGAATTCGTCCCACCATAATGCGAGGGATAAATCTCATTAATGCGATGACGAGACATAACTTTATAATGCTTGTCTTCATGATTATTCATATAGCTTGTGCAGGACAAGTGGAAAAGAATTCTACTTTTTGTCAATGACAAGTGGAAAATAATTCTAATTTTTGTCAATGGAATTAGCTTGTCAATACAATTTTTTATTAATATAATTTTAGAATGCTTATTTTGTATTTAATATTTTTAATTAATAAAATTCAATTTTAATTTTAATTATAGTTTTTTATCAATATTTTATAAAATTATTTTAAAATATAAATTTTTTATTTCTTTTAAATAATATAAAATATTTTTTCAATTCAATATTACATTACATTTAATAATTTCAAGCTTACAAAAATATATATTTTTGAATGCAATTTTTTATTAATATAAATTTAGAATGTTTATTTAGTATTTAATATTTTTAATTAATAAAGATTAGTTTTAATTAATATAAAAAAACAAATTTTAATTTTAATCATAATTTTTCATCAATATTTTATAAAATTATCTTAAACTATAAAAAAATAATATTTTAAAAATAATATAAATATTACTTTTATTAATATATCATAAAGTCATTCCATATCTATATGATATCATTACTAGACTTGGTATATACAATTTGAAAATATTTATATTACATTTAATATTATTTATATATTTTTTAATATATAAAATGGATGATGATGATGTTCTACTAAGACTAAAGGGTATGTGATTACTTGCAATTCTTTAGAATTTTGTTTCTATACTAGAAAAGAAATAAGAGAAGCTTTCTAATATCATCATAGTTTTGTTGAGTTAAGGAGGTTAGGAAGGTTGGTAGTGTGACACATATTTTGAAAATGAGATCTGGGTATAGGCTCGATAATCTAAGAGAAAATATTTTTCATTTTCAACCTTCTTAGTGTCATAAAGATGACACACTCTTTCATCCCAAGGAGTTTTAGGAATTGACCAACCAAGTTTCACTATGAAATTAGTGACAATTTGTTCTTGTCTTAGTCATACTTATTCATTTTTTTACACTTGTCAAAACAAATTAATTAATTACATCCTTATAATATTTTAAAATATATGAATACTTTATTAAATATAATTTAAAATAATTATATTAAATTTAATATTATTTATATATTTAAAAAATATAAAATATAATTAAATAGGTGTAAATTTCATAACCAATCTCTTTAAAATTCAATGCATGTTTACATATTTAATAACCATTTCAATATAACATTAAACCACAAAAATTATTATGAATATAATAATACTAAAGATGCTTGTTATCAATTTTGTTATTGGTGTTTCTCATTCAATGTGAAGGTAGGAATATAGTTGAGATTAAGAATGAAATCATCATTCATATTAAACTTAGAAATTATGGTTTTTTTAGATAGAGTTGTTGTAGTTGATATTAAAATTAGGAATTAAAGTAGGAAAATACTTGAGATTAAGAATGAAACCATCATTTGCATTAGACTTAGAAATTATGATTAGGGTCTTTTTTTAGATAGAGTGGTTGTAGTTGATATTAAAATTAGGAATTATTATTGATAGTGAGGTTTGCATTTCTAGGTTTTGATTCATCTAGAAGTATATATTTTGGATGAATTTGATCCTTAGAAATTTACTAAGTATCATTTTTAATTTAGAGAACTTACTATCAAGAAGGATACTACAAAGTTACATGAGGATTAAGGTGAATACAAATAAAGTAACATGTTAAATAATGAAAAAGGTTAAAAGTAAGAAAGTAATAGTATCATTATGTAATGACCTCTCTCAATAAGTCTTTTTCATCTTTTCTTTTACCCACATGTGCTAGCTAAATCTCATTTATATGGATAAGAAAAATTAAGTCTAATTGCAAGCCTATTCAAAACTTCAAGATATATTATATCTCGGTGAAGGCCATACTCATTCTCTGTCTCTCCAATATTAATAGTTTTTTTCTCCAACCTTTTATGTTCCCTCATAATTATGTTTACATTTTATTGCATGATTTTGATTTTAATGCTTTGTATATGTCAATGCATTCTATATATCGTAAGATTATATGTATCTTAACATTCTATATATCTTAATATTATATGTTTTAATGTGAAAATACTAATAGATAAATCACACCCAAGCAAACAAAGTATAGCACTTCAACCTATAATGTGTATTTTGAAATTGGTTTTCAATGTGTTATTGCTAAAGTCATTTCAGTTGATAATTTTCACTATCTCATAATTTAGATCAATATACATGATTAATTTCCTTCATATCATTTATTCAATTAATGCACTAAATCATTTTAACTCACTATAATAAATGCACCCTATTGTTTTATGTTATATCACTGTTAAAATTAATACAACTACCTTATTCAATCATTTTTATGCATTGATTTAAGTGATGATACATTGGAAAATGATTGAATTAGATAGTTGTATTATGTCGGTATTTAAATCAATGCAACTGATTGCTCTAAACTTGATCTAGATTGTGCTGAGAGCAAAATGAAGGAAGATATATAACCAAGAAACACACAAAGATATTGCAAGAAACACACACAGAAGTATTGCAAGAAACACAGAGATACAGTAATACAAAATTTCTATTAATGAATGAAATGTACATGAATTGTAAAAATGTAAAGAAAAATGAATTCGCAAGAATGGTGGTGCTTATCTCTGAGAAAAGATGTGACGACTACACTCATTCACAAGAAGATGTTTTTACAATGAGGCTCGAAAGGCCTTTTTAACATAAAGCATTAATGAGAAAACCCTAACCCCAGAAGATGAAATGTCAAAAGGTTTGTGGGCCCCGATGTAACCCTCGAATATGAAACTCCAAAAGGTTTGCGGGCCCCGATGGGGGTAGTTAATACTTCAACTTCCTGAGGATGTAACTTTTGCATATCATCTACATTTGGATTTTTTGGTATACCGTCAGAAAGGTCTAGCTGAGGATTACACATTCTTAGTGGAATTGTAACACCCATATTTCCCCCAATCTGTAAATATAATTAATATCATGACCAAAACTATAAAAAATCTTGTTGTGTGATTATTCAAAGGCAATGGACCTTTGATAAATTATGTATTGCAAAATTTGGTTATTAATGCAACAAGAAAATGTTGAACTACTATTGAAGGGATGGCCTTCAAAGGTTACGATGTCATGAGAGGAATGGTGCAAGAGGGAAGCTATTACTGGTTAAAATAACCCTGCTAGGAAGTACCCTATCAAATTAAAACAAATGCAGACTCTGAATTGTCCTCAACCTAGAAATTTTATTACCAGTCACGCTGGTAGTTGGGTAGTCCCCTTAAAGAATCAATGAAGGAATGGAAAAATTACCCATCGAGAAAATTATGACACAACCCATGAGGTCTTGAGGAAGAATGCATGAAAATAAGGGAGGAGGACAATATAGAGGGGAGAGAAGACATAGAGAGAGACACGCGGTTGGGAGGTTAATTTTTTTTTTAACTAAAACATGTAATTTTATTTGATAATTGAAACTAATTGGGCCTAGGCCAATCAACCATCTTTACAAGGGAACAACTTCCCACTTAACCTAAGTACAACATGTCCCATTCTTACAAAGTTATGAGGTGAGGAAGAGCCAATTCTACGGGATGGGAATCCACAAGGGGGCTTCGTCATTTTTGCTTAAAGCACCTAAGGGAAATTGGCAACCCATATTCTCCTTTACATCTACTTCCTTGTTCGCCATGAAGGATGTGGAAAAAGAGAGAGGAGGAGAAATATTGCAGCACTTGTCAAATCCTTTGCAATGTCTTATTGATCACTGGATTGTTGAAGTGATCATTCATATTTAAAATCTTCATCAAGATTTCGGAGTCTCCAAAAAATTGTATTTCTTTAATGCCATCTTCACGCACTATCTGACAAGCTTTTAACAGCCCAAGAATTTCAGCCTAGTTATTTGTTCTCTGGCCAAGTCCCCAACTGAAGCTATCTTTTTAGGATCCATTCGAGGATTAAATCACTATGCCTGCTCCTATGTTCCATGGGTTTCCTTTGGAGGCGCCATTGAAAAAGACCGAGGCTATGCCTTGTCTCCTCCACCAAGCTTGAAAAATTGCATCCTTGTCTCGCAAATGCCATCCTGGAATGATAGAGAGGCGTACAAAGGTTTGTTTTCTGTCTTGAAAAGTGAATGTTACAATCCATTTCTTTTCTTCAGGTAGGAGAGTATTTTTATTCTTGAAGGGATGGTTTTCCATTGTTTCAAGAAGGAGAGGTTTTTATTTAGCAACCACCATTGGGGGGGAAGGCAGAGTGTTGTTGAAGATCTAATCGTTTCTAGCCAAGCATAGTTTCCAACAAATGTATTTGGGATGGCTTGCCAGATTATTTTCCATGTTGAACTAATTTGTATCTCTTGAGGATAGCGCGCCTTCTAGGAGGAGAATAAGTTAACCACAAAGATATGTTTCATAAACATGGCATTGAGGCATTGAAGGGAGATATTCCATACTTCTTGGGCGAATGGACAGTCCATAAACAAATGATCCATCGTTTCCAAAGCATTACAACACATGGAGCATTTATGAGGACCGATAATGAATCTTTTTGCTAGATTTTCGCCTGTCAAAACTTTCATGTGCATTAAAAACCAACATAAGAAGTTTATTTTAGGAAGGCCGAGAGGATCCCAGACCTGCTTCCAGAGGGTTGCTGACTCAATCGGAGCTTGGGGGGATTGAAGAGAAGTAAATCCTTGGGCTGCAGTGAAGAAACCAATCCTTCCCCAACCCCATTTATCCAACAAGAGGAGGTGGACAGAAGCTAATCCCATCAAAGTATCTAGGAGGAGAGTTTTCTGTGTTTCCAAGTGATCTGGAATGCCCAAGAGTTCCCAAGTCCTCCAGCTACCTGAAGCGTCCCATGAAGAAATGTCTACCACTTTGGTGAATCAATGTTGAGTTAGCCACTCAAGCATATCCTTGAAATCATCTGAAACGTTGACGTGTGCATTGCCCATGATGCTATCATGCCACATCATGTTCTTTTTCCCATTCCCTGGGATTCAATAAATATGTTTTTGGAAGGAATCAAGTCCGTGACGACAAATATTCCATATCAGAGTGCCTTTGGGACAACCCTTCACAAGGGGTGTTGAGACAGTTGGGCACACACATACACATGGGAATTCCAAAGCCAGGGGTAGTTATGAGGACACTTCCATTTGTGTTCCAGGATTGGTTGACCTTCATGTAGAGGATGACCAGGTAGTACACCCAGGATTCATGATGTTGCAGGTATATATAGGAGATGCAGGGGCACACAATGATGAGTTCTAGTTCACAAAGACATACAGAGGTGTACAGTGGGATTCAGGGGGACGCGTTGGATTGCAGGGAGGATATGTACTTAGTAGATCATGGATATTCCTCTCCCTTGCAGTAGTATATAGATTTGGGAGATCACCTTCACTGCAACAACAATTGCATGAGTGATGATGGATGGATAATGATTGACTCACAGTTGGTGGAGATACCTATTGTTGTACTCGATGGTTGGTGTTTAGTGATGAGTATAGGCGATTATTTACCATGGGTGTCGATGGATGAGATTTTGGTTAAGTCCTTTGGATTGACCAAAGCATATGATACTTTCTAGTCCTACAGTTGGTTGCATATATTTATGATATCCTTTCTCGATACTTTCATCATTGACAATATCATAGGGGGAGCTAGAAAGTGGCATGGGACATGGAGAGTTGGTAGACCAAGACCACATGACAGGAGTGTCTTGATTGTATACATCATGATAGGGGTGGATCATCAGGGGCATACAATTGAGGCCCTAGGAGTGATGGAGGGTATCCTAGGCCATGGGACAGAGGATATCTCAGAGGTTGCTACATACTTAGACTCTCATTTGGATGATGGTGGAGTTCTTTCGACAGTTACAAGTAGGGAACATAGACAGTTAGTGAGGATTGGAAGTGATAAACTTCCAAATTTGACACAGGATCTGGGAGTACATTTGGTCAATAGTTTGTTTCATCTTATGAGGATCCAGGAGTGGAGGATCCAGTATGGATACTTTGAGTAGACAGTCATGATCAGAGTATAGAAACATTGACATGATGGTCCCTGTCCAAAATTAGCATGGGACCCTGGGATTACAGGGTTGGGAATTTCATTGACTGGTGGAGACGAGCGGACCTTTGTAGGGGGAAGTCACTTTGGTTTTCCATTGATTTTAATTATTGGGGAGAGCACATCACTGTCTGGTAAATCATTGAAGTCTTGTAGTACCTCACTATGACAACATCATGTTCAGTCGGTGGGGGTTGTGTTGGGTTTGGTATGGTCTGGTAGGACAGACTCATTTCGGGTTGAGACCATGTCTTATTTGCAGGAGACTCATGGTATTGATATGTTACAAGACTATATTTCATGAGGCATTGCAGTTCACATTCTGATATGGGATCCAGGGATTGGAGTGTTGGGTAGTTTCGCATTTGATGGAGTTGAGTTTCGAGTAGAGTGGTTCCTCGGGGAGTTGATTGAAATTCTTTGGCCACTAATCATTCTACTCATCAGGAGCATGCAGGTCTCATGTGTGGTGAGCACTTGGAGAGGCCACATCTTGAGGGGAGTCTACCTTGTGTCACATAGGTGGATATGGGACCTTGGTATCATATGTAGTTGGATTCAGTTATTTCTTGAGGACAAGCAATTTTCTGGCAGGGAGGACTGTAATGTCCCCATTTTGGGACATTATAACATTACAGAGTGTTATTCCTACCAGAGTAGCTAGACAGGGGTGATAGAGAGTTCGAGAGATATTGAGGATTTTTATTGGAATCGACTCGCATCGTTCATCATTAGGATCCATTCTGCACAGATTGGCTTTGGTTTCATTGCATTCCGACGATTTCTGTAATTTTGAGTTACTATGGTTATATCTTAATTAAATTCACTAAGAAGGTCATAATGGGCATATTACTTGGACAAACCTCTTAGTGTAATAGCTCATAGGAATTGGGAAGAAGAGAATTACATGATAAGATGATGAGAAGTGACTTTCAGTGGCCAGAGAAGCCACAAGGATGGATAAATCACTTTTTAGAGGTAAAATGGTTAATTAGTTAGTTAATTAATTAAGTGATTTAATCAAGGAATAACAAAATAAAGTAAAAGTCACTTGGAGGGAAAAGGTCAATAACGAATTAGGGTTTTGGGAAGCTATAAAGGAAGGGTAAAGGACATAATTCCTCATTATGCTATGTTATGATTTGATGCTGAGATATTTGCAGAGGAGGAGGAAATCGACCCCTTTGTTGTTTTGTGGATTTCTGGAGGAAACCACCACCATTGATCGGTTTCGATGTTGAGCGACACACCCTATCCTATCAGAGATACCATCCAGGTATTTCACCATGCAGTACAATGTCTAGTTCAATGATTGTGTAGCTTAGCCAATGAGGGCACAAGTGATTGAGAGAGGGTTTGTGCGACCACTTGTGACAATTCAAATTTGGCCAATTCCTTATGACACATTAGAGAGATAGCCAGGGAGCACCTATTGAGCCACTTGTCATCAGTTTCCAACGGTGGAATCTTCCAGAAAGAGGAAAATAGTCATTTAGGGCACAACTCTTGAGGAAGACCATTTGGGGTTCCAGGGAACATTCTGAGGAAGATCTAAGGAATCCCTTCCGACCCATTAGAGAGGATACTAGGATGATCCTTTTGAGCTATACATCATCATATTCCTCCGGTGGAATCACTAGGGTGCACTCATTGAGCCCAAGAGCTGCGCAAACCCCTAGGAGGTGACATCTAGAGCTTCAGAGATCAGATCTTCAGTCCGAAAGTCATCAAGATTAGTCTAGATACCAGGGCACATATTTTGAGACAATTTCCAGCTCATTCCGACGGGTACCACCATCAGGGTGAGTTTTTCGGATTCTACAACAGTTACCATGAGCTGCTAGACTATTTTTTTCCGATCTATCCGTGCATGCGCAAACCATCACCCATTCTTGTGATCACAAGTATTTCTTATCAGTTTGTTTGTATTCTAGTGACGATCCATGAGATCTAATTGATGATTATTATATTTTCTTCTAGTTATTATTGTATTTTATGCTTTTTTTGCATTATATATATATATCAGTGAGCTATGTTGTCCTTATTTTTCATGCATTCACTTATACTACTAAAACACATAATAAAATGGAGCACACATGAAAAAATCACCAAGCATCGCAAACCATAACTCAAAAGCATTCTGAAAACCCCAGAGTATCATATTCAATAGCCAAAACCGTAGTTCAACAGTAGATATCGAAATTAGCTAGATCAAGGATATTACACTAACTCAAATGGGAGAATATGTTATATTTTTGGAAAACTTATTTTGATACTTTTCCAATAGTATATGACACTCCCTCTACTTCCTTAGGAATGAGGAGATATGAATTTTCTTATCAAACAACCCAGCCATAAATTTAAGGTCATCCCAGCCAGTGTTTATAGGTCAGCCCTAAAAGTGAGCACATAAACACCATAAATACATGATAGATGTGTTCATTTGAAGAGTATCGAAAGAAGAAGATCAAATATGAGGTGGGAAAAAGAGATCTAAGGTGTGCAAGAGAAGCTAGAGAGTATTCTTAGGGTATAAGGGTGCAAGATGAGTTTTCTTGGAGTTTTAAGGGTGTTCTATGAAGGACGAAGGTCTATGATGTTGCAAGGTGCATTGTTTTGAGGTTGTGATGTTGTAGTCTAAGATTATATTCTGGGAATGATGCTACGAGGTTTGTTGGGGAATGAAGGTTAAATTTGACTTATGTTTGAAGTATGAATCATGTAGGTGAAGTCAAAATTACTCTATGTATGAATATCTTAGGTTGGTGCTCAACTGAGGAGATTGGTGTCTCTAATAGGTTGTTGCCTACACAAGTCTTGATGAGTTGGTGCTCAACTGAGGAGATTGGTGTCTCCAGTAGGTTGGTGCCTACACAATATCTTGATGAGTTGGTGCTCAGCTGAGGATATTGATGTCTCCAGTAGGTTGGTTCCTACAATCTTTGTAACAATAGGTTGGTGCCTACAAACATTTATAAAGATAAGTTTTTGTTGTTTTCCCGGAAAGGCTTCCAAGTTAAACTTTGTGTTTTTTTATTTAAGTTTATATGCATCTAATGTTTTAAAGTTATTGAATGATTGATAAATACTCAATTAAAGTAAAAAATATCTTATATTGATTCATCCCCGCCCTTTGCTTAGTATAAGCATAAGTTCAACAATTTATAGTTATTTAGACTAGTTGTTGTAAATATATTCCATAACTATTGCAATCTAAATCTTGCTTGAAAACCAACTAGAAAGATTTACAATAATAAATAATGTGAAATCATCTCTTGAACCAAGAAAATATAGTGTTAAATAGTGGTGATCATAATTGTTATAATGCTTTCCATTGTTAGGGGTTATAGTAAAAGACATTTTCAAAGAGGCTAATAAAAGTGTTATCCACACTACAAATAATTGTGAAAATTAAAGTGAAAGATCACTTCATCAAAGAAATTATAAAGTTATCTATGTATTAAATTTATTAATAAAATTAAAGTTGATTTTATCAATGAGACACCAATACAAATAGTGAGAGAGAGAGTTGGGATTGAAGGAGAGGCCTCAAAATCAATCTTATTTCATGTAATGGTTTTATCATAATGACTTTCTTATCTATTATTCTTGAGATGAATTTTATTATGTTATAATTCAATTATTTTCATTTATGCTTTCACAATTGAAAAAAAATCTTTCTTAATAAGTGTTAATTGCATATTTATAGGATTTATCCTCCTCTCATTAACATCCAAGCCTCCTCAAAATATTATCTCATGTGATCCTTATAAATTATTTCATGGGGTCCTAATAAATGATATCATAGAGGATTATTACACTTTGAGAATTAGGGAATAGAGCATGATTCAAAATTCAAATATTTATAGTGATTTGCAACTCCCATTGGCACTAAAAAAAATGTAGTTTAGTGATTTATGAAATTATTTTTTACTTGCTTTCTCAACCTTGGACATCCACTTTTTACCATAAAAACACCATGTAGTACATGGGTTAATATAAGGATTTATATTCTTTGAAATATAAACCACCTTAACATATTCTAATCTTTTAAATAGTTTAAAAAATATTCTATGGTCCTCATGCACAAACCATGGCTTCTTGACAAAACCACCATACTTCAACATACACTCATAGAACCTCTAGTGGAAAAAGGATGTATCCTAATAACAAACATAACAATTGATTATTGGTAAACAAGTATGCTTTTTCTCATCCTCTTCATTGAAATGTGTTATATAAATATATATAGAACAACAACAAAATACACATAATTACGCCGAAAGGCGTATACCTATTGGCAATGGGCACAATTAATCATCTTTTAATCTAAAATTCTAATCTGATGGCTAACAATGAAAGATGCTGGAATATTCTTAGTCGTCCTCCCAAATCAATGAATATGATTTACTCTTCATAATCTCCTTGTATTTTTGAATGCATCCGTTAACCTGTTTACTTTTTAACATTTACCTAATCATATTAAAAAATTGCTATAGAACTATATGATTGCCACGTTTCAATGATTAACATTTAACATTACCACGTTTGAATTATTAAACACGAATTTCTTCACCTATCCCTGCGTTTTCACCTGTCGCTGCGTTTTCCTCAGGCATTTTGACAGTCTGCGCGTTTCAATCACAATTTCGGCGTTCGCAGTTTTTGCAATTGGCCGAGATCACTTGGTATACTCCCCGTCAAATTATTGAAGGCGTTTCAATCACAATTTCAGCCGAGGCGTTTTAACGGTCTGCGCGTTTCAATCACAATTTCGGCGTTCGCAGTTTTTGCAATTCGCCGAAATCACTTGGTATACTCCCCGTCAAATTATTGGAGGCGTTTCAAACACAATTTCGGCGTTCGCAGTTTTTGCAATTGGCCGAGATCACTTGGTATACTCCCTGACAGATTAAACAGCCTGAGAGCCGTGCAACCGCCTTTGGAATGGACGATATCAAGTTATTCTTATTCAGGAACAGAAGTTTTAAGTGACTCAGCCTGCCCAATTCGTTTGGGATTGCGCCAAACAAATTGTTATAAGTGAAATTCAACACGCCAAGAAACATTTCATATGCCTTTCGGCGTTCATCAGTCACAATTATGCGGCGTTCATCAGTCACAATTATGTGACTGTGCTAGTATTATGACATCTTGATATTGATTTTACAAATATTAAACTTCCTTCCCTCAAAATAGTTGTGTTTTTTTCTTTATTCCAGACATATTGCATATACAGGACACGCAGCTCCAGCTGATCAATTCAAGTATAAAAATGTAAATGAAAATATGAGCATTCTTATAACTTCACTGAAAACTGAGAAGACCGAGGAGGGGAGTTGACTTCCAAATCATAGGCCATGGATTTTTGCATTGAAGTTGGTTTTAATCTTAGGCTCTCACTTTGCGCGGAAGTGGCATCAATTCACCAATGTCATAAATTTCTCAAATAAAAATATAATTTAACTAACAATCATTGCAGCTGTCAAAAAAATAATTAGAAAGCCCCTGTCCGTCAGTCTTCCGACGGCTGGAAGAGAACTCCGAAATCCTCCATTGACAATTCTCCATTGACACATCTAAGAGAGGAATATCCTCTACATTTAGAGAATCGCCACTGTGCAGACGTTCAA
The DNA here is from genome assembly GCA_032191745.1 of Picea mariana. Classification (NCBI taxonomy): domain Eukaryota; kingdom Viridiplantae; phylum Streptophyta; class Pinopsida; order Pinales; family Pinaceae; genus Picea; species Picea mariana. The sequence continues at coordinate 50,315 of JASDQU010504553.1, read as the reverse complement.
GTGGTACTGAAACTCGAGATGCTGGACTCTGCTCCACAGTAATCTGTTGGCCGTCCATTCGACTTCCAAATGGGACAATGAGGAGGCCACGCTGACTTCTGAAAGCGGCAGGAATTCTTCGTCAGCGAACTTAGCCGCAGCAGAGTGAATTTGCGGCCGCGTTAGAAACGGAGCGTCAGGAATTGCCGGTGGGTAGACTGGAAAATTGAGCCTGGCCTTGGATCCTCTAAGACAATACGCAGCAAAGTCGTAGGCGGGGGCAGCCTTTTTCTGGGTATCGTAGGAGCCCAACCAAATTCTGCTATTCGAGTTCAGTATTCGAATTTCCGACACCCATTTGCCCATTTTCTCTGTCGGACTCCCTTGAACTGCTGCTAAGGTGCGCGGTTTTCGGGACTGCTGTGGCAGTTCTGGTTTTACCCCTTCCGCCCCTTCTCAGACCCCTGCAACTTCATTTTGAAGTCCTTCGACTTCTTAAAGCTGAACTGGAACAGACTTGCAATCTCCTCCAGCTTCGACATTATGCTCGACGCCGGTTGAGTCGACGTGAACCTCGATTCCTCCTCCTGCTTCAAGACATCGTTTTTGAACAGCTCGGAGAGATTGAAGCTGGGCGAGAGGGAGATTATGTCGGAGGCGTTCAGGCAGGCCAGCTTCGGGACGAAGAAGGCGGAGTCGACGCCCATATATTTCTCGATAACTGCGCCAGTATATGGTCCAAACGGAGAGGCAGGCGTTTAAAACGGAGACGGAGTTCGGAAGAGAGCCAAACCGAAAATCGATGGCCGAAAAATGTTGACGACCGGCTGGAGGTTCTACGGAATGGAGCCCGGTGCCCGAGACGTCCCATCGGGCTCCAAAACGTAGCGTAGTTAGCTTACTCCCATATTTTTCATTGAAACTCAACTATTAAATTTAGCTTTAAAAAGCACTGATTGCTTATTTTTTCAATAAAACTTGTTTTTTTCACATATGGGTGATCGTGCATATTCAATGAATGAATATGTTGCCTTCACGGACATTCACTGACTGTTACATTTGCTTTAACGGTATGCAGTAGAGCATCACATGTATTTATTCACAGGCGTCTGTTCATATTTGAGAATATATTTGACAAAGATAAGAATGAATTTTTTTTATTTTTTATTTTTATTTTTTTATTTTTATTTTTTTATTTTTTGTGAGGTAAGAAATTATAATTTTTTATTTTTTAAATTATATTTTTAAATATAAAAATGGATTCAACATGTAATTAATCTTGAAGGCATTTAAATTATACAGAATTAATCACTTAAATCTGCAAATCCAATAATTTCCTAAAAAATAATTAAAACATAAAACAATTAAACTACAATTATATATATAAACTAATCACTTCTTCCAATAAATATAATTATAGAGTCTATAGAAACAACATTAACCTCAACCTCATGTCAATTTTTTTCATTGCAAGCTAGCAGGAGCTGAAGCATGGTGGGATATTATCCATAGAAGTACAAGTATCATCTGACTTGTTTATAAGATAATTTAAAATAGAACAACAACAACGTTTGCATTAGCATAGAGAAGGTGCCATTGTGATGGTGAAGGAATTTGTTTTTAAATACAAAAATTGTTATTAAATAATTTTATAAAATATAGTTTATATATGGGATTTTATATATATATATATAATTTGTTAATTGAGTTTAGTTTGGGTGGTTGGGATAAATTTTATTAACCGAGTTTAGTTTTGATGGTTGGAAGGAATATTGTTATTCTCTAAAATTTGTTAATTGGATTTAGTTTTGGTGACCACGAGAAATGATTGTTATCCTTCCCATCTAAGTTTAATTTCCAAAAATAATATGTTGAGCTCTTAACAAGTATACTAAGAACAACCACTTTATAAAAGTGGTTGATATACAGATCAAAGCCATTAATTTGAATATGTGTAAAATGGAGCCGACATGCCTTGGAAACTACCATTAATATATTAATACTAATTCAATATTACATTAATTTAATATATAACTATTAATTTAATATATAATAAAAAATGTAAATATGTAAATTAAAGTATTAATTGATTGATAAATGTATTAAAGTATAAATGTAACATATTAATTGATTGATACATTGATAATGGAATGTATTAATGTATGTAGTGTATTTAGTAATACATTAATGTATAATGTATTACATTAATGTAAATATAATACATTAATGTATAATACATTAATGTATTATAAATTAATATTATATGTTAATAAATTAATTTATAATACATTAATGCGTAATATATTAATACATTAAAGTACTCATACAATAGATTTCCTTATTGGTAGAATCATAACTTCTATCCCTCCATCAACATGATCCACCTTAGACCCGCCCTAACTTAATGAACATGAACAACAACAGCACCAAACAACAATATGTCGATCATGCCCACTCAAGACAACATATATTACAGACATTACAGCTAGACCACTGATACATTGATGTGTAATGTAACATTAATATAATATATAATAAACATTTATAAATGAAAGTATTAATTTAAATTAGTGTTTAATGTAACATATTAAATGATTGATAGATTAATAATCTAATGCATTAATTAATTAATTATTATATTGATAAGGTAATAATATAATAATAATTTAATACATTAAATATATCAATAAATATATTAAATGCATTAAAAAATAGATTACTAAAATATTAATACATTAGTCAAGTATTAATACACTAATAAAGTAATACATTATTACATTGAACATTGTAATATATAAATTAAAGTATTAACGCATTATGCATAATGTAACATATTAAATATTAATACATTAATAATGTAATGTATGAATTAACCCGGATGGGGTGCCACTTGGAAAAAGGAGGGTGACAGATGGTAGAGACAGATGGCGGGGCGAGTTATTATCCCAAGCTGCCACCCCCGATGTATTAACTCCCCATGGCACACACCATGAGGAGAGTTAGTTCAGTGTGCCTGGCTGGATCATTCATCCAAGAGCTCCTCGAAATTGTTAAAGTTAACCTTGGTGCGCATTTATTCCTGTTTAATACCTGTTATGGTTATTGCACAGAGCTCCTTGACCCTCCTGGCTTCATAACTTGCACTTTATGTGTCCTCCTGGTCTCCTTCTTCCATTACCTCTCCCCCACCGCCCCCTCA
>JASDQU010504553.1:34885-47102 GCA_032191745.1 Picea mariana | reverse complement strand
CAGGTGGGGCACCAGAAAAATGAATGCCCTCACCCGATCCACAAGACTTACAACCTCTCAGCGAGATCTAATTGCTCATTTCATCCACCCCCATAGCCACACCAAGAGCACTCAGATGACCCTGCATGCTCCAAAAATGGAGACCCCATCCCCCTCGTTTCAGACTCTAACTTCCCTGCGCACTCCAAAAATGGAGACCTCGTCTTCCCCGACGCATTTTCCACCATCGCCTCTGCATTTCCAGGTTATCACTTTGAAGGAAGAGGCGCCTTTGAACCTTAGCCTCAACACCGTCAAAGAGGAGGTTCCACCTCCAGTTTTGCATCCAGATCCGAGCTCGATGAACGTGACAGTGCCACCCTTAGAGGTGCGCCTCCCCAGTACCACCAGCCTTTTTCCCCCCTAGTTCTCAAGCCAGGAGAGCCTTACTACGGGGACAAAAATTGTATCGTGGAGGAGGAAATCCCCCCAAGCTGGCAATTGACATAAGTAGGGAAGGATTCAACTGCAGCGGATGAAACAGGCATGGACAAAGGACAGGAGAGCTCGCACTCTACCTATCATCTAGAAGAGGAGCATCTTGAGATCCTCTTCGACATCCGACAACGGCAGGACAAATAGGTGCATGGTCAAGGGATCATCAATCAATGACTGGACTTGCTATTTCAGGCGTTCATAGAAGCCCCAACACAATCCCGCTGCCCAACTTGCAAGAAGAGATTCGCCCCGACATACACCTCCCATGGATATCCAGGTTCTCCAATGGCTTGACGGGGCTCACCCTAGGTCCCAATTTTTTGTTAATTACAGATTTAGAATGGACAATGATAAGATAGTTTTCACTCTTTTTTCTGGTTGTGTAATTATCTTAGTTATGGTGGCTCTAAATGAGGCCAACCCTAGGCTAGTTATATGGAATAGGGTTCCTGTAGAAACTATCAGTCCTCTGCACAATTTTTGTGAAAAAAAAAAAAACAACCATGATAGACACATCAACGCTTGGAGCCACCTATTCTGGTTTCTCTCATGTGGCACAATAGGTGGCTTCCAAGCATCACACAATTGTATACTCGTGATTTTATATAAGATCCTTCTTTTTATTTAAAAAAAAATGTAATGTATGAATTAATTAATACATTAATACATTTTTAACTAATACATTGTTAAAGTATTAATACAATAATATATTAATACATTATTAAAGTAATAATACATTAATAAAAATATTATTAAAGTATTAATACATTTATTGAAAATGATTATGGTTGATTATGGTTGACCATCATCATGGTTTCTTATGTTTCTTATGGTCATGACTATGAATGACATTGATGTGTATTGTAATGTATTAATTTAATTAATTAATAAATTAATACATTTTTAATAAATACATTACTATATTAATATAATGTATAAATTAAAGTATTAATTTACATAAATGTATAATATAAAGTATTAATTAAATAATGCATTAATAATATTAATAATATAATGTATTAATTAAGTAATACATTTGTACAATATTAATTACTACATTGTTAAAATATTAATATAATAATAAAGTAAAATATTAATAATACATTATTAAAGTAATAATAAAAAAAATTATTTCATTTCTTTAATACATTAAATGAATTAATAAATACATTAGTAAAGTATTAATATATTAATATATTGATGTAACATATTTAATTATTAATAAATTAGTAATGCATTAATAAATACATTCTTAATGTATTAATGCCTTAATAAATACATTACTAAACTAGTAATACATTAATAATATATTATTTAAGTATTAATACAATAATACCTTAATTGAAAATCACTATAGTTGAGTATGGTTGACCATGACCATGGTTTACTTTGGTAGACCTTGGTTGACTTTGGGAAGGAAAGGTTGACTATGGTTGACCATGGTTATCCTTCATCATGGTTGACTGAGGTTGACCATGACCATGGTTAACTATGGTTGATCAAAGTTTATTATGGTTGAACATGCCCATGGCTGACCTTCGTTGACCATGTGGATCTCATTATGGTGGGCCATGTTGATTATGTTCACCGTAGTTTGCTATGGCACTACTCCATTGCAATGTTGATCATATTTTGTTCGTTAAATTATGACATCATGTTTTGTTCACCACATGCCAACATCAGTTTTTGTTCATCACATTGTGAAATCAACTTTTATTCATCACATGTCGACATAAGGTTTTGTTCATCACATTGTGACATTAGCTTCTATTTTTTCACTTGACATTGTAAGGTTATGGTCATCAAATTACGATGAAGGTTTATGTTTCTCACAATATGGCATTGAAATTAGTATGTCATAGTTTGATAGTGGGCTATGTTCGTCACATTGCGACATCAGAAAATGTTTTTCACGTCGGTACATTAGGATGTGTACATCAAATTGCGACAATAGGTTGTGTTTGTCCCATTGTGACGTTTGGAAATGTCCATCCCATTGCATTTTTCCAATTACAATGCCAATTTATGTTTGTGTGAGTGCGATGTTCATAATTGTTTGTCACATTGTAACATGCGTATATGTTTGTCACAATGTGACGTCCATAAATGTTCGTTGCATTGCAGTGTTACTATGTTTGGTAGATTGCATTGTTACTATGTTCGACACATTATGATGTTTGGTGCATTTCATGTTTACTATGTTCGACACATTGCAATGTTTGGAAGTGTTTGTCACATTGCAAAGTGAGGATATGTGCATCACATTGCAACGTGAGGAAAAGTTTGTCATATTGAAATGACAGGTTGATGTGGGACACATTGCGACATGTATTTATGTTTGTCACACTATATAATAGTAATGTATTTAGTAATATATTATTATATTGTAGTGTACATCACATTGCTTCAATGGGTTGTATTCGTCCCATTGAAACGTTTGAAAATGTTTGTCACAATGTGATGTCAGGATATGTGCGTCACATTAGAACGAAGAATGTATTCGTCACATTGCAATGTTTGTATATGTTCCTCCAATTATAATGACAAGGCTATTTTCAATATGTTGCGACGTTAGAATGTTTGGTAGATTCCAACGTTACTATGTTCGAAACATTGTGATGTTTGAAAATGTTTGACAGAATGTGACCTCAGGACATGTGCATCACATTGAGATGACAAGGCTATGTGCAACACATTGCGATGTGTGGAAATTTCTGTCACAATGCAACGTCCAACTATGTGAATCACATTTGAATGTAAGGATATGTTCGTCACATTGCGACGATAGGGATATGTTCATCACATTGCGACGTACATTTGTGTTCATCGCATTGTGACACCAATGATATGTTCATCACATTGTGACACCAAGGATATATTTGTCACATTATGACGTGACTATGTTTGGAAGATTGTAACGTTAATGTGTTCGACACATTGCAAAGTTTGGAAATGTTTGACACATTGCAATGTCGAGATATGTGTGTCACAATGCAACGTGAGGAAATGGTCATCACATTGCGACCACAAGGTGATGTGCAACACATTGCGACATCTGTTGATGTTGGTTACATTGCGACATTAATATCCACATTATGATGACATGGGTATGTTAATCAGATGGTGACTTCATTTTATGTTCATCACATTGAGATGTTACTATGTTCAACAAATTGTAACATGACTACATCCGACAAAGTTCAACTTTATTGTGTTTGTCACTGTGCGACGTTACTATGTTCAACGCATTGCAACATTTCTATGTTCATCACATTGTAACCCCCGATTTTGTTCTTCAGATTGCAACATCGGGGAATGTGCGTTGCATGACAAGGTTAGTTTTTGTTCGACGCATTAAGAAAATAATGTTTTGGAAAAGTTTTTAAAAAATATATCTAACTAAGTGTTTCCTTTGTGAAAAAGATAGGAACTTTGAACTGATGCAATATATTACATAGAAGGAAACTTAGAATCATACTTATTCTAAGTACATTGATAACATATGACCTTGAATATAAAATCTATCCCTTTCAAATAATCATATATAAAATTAGAGTATACATTTATGCATTCCACTTATTGGTGTTCCAAATTGTGGTTGTCAAGAAAACACCAAGGAAGGGTTTAAAATCAATTATGATTTATAATAGTAAAATATTTAAATAAATCAATTTATGACTAAATATGACCAATTTCGTGGTATTATTTTTGTGGATAAATTTATTCTACTAATATAGGAAGTGTTTTCCATCTTCAACTTTTTCAATGTCACAAAAGCCACAAATTCTACGAAATGGATAAATTCATTCTATTAATCTTTATGAAAATTTTCATAAAAGTTCCAATATAAAATTGAAATGATTCTATATTACATTATAATGAACATTATATATAAGTTTTTAGTCATTTACATAAAATAGTCTATATTAATGTCATCACACATTTTATAATGTGACATGTTAAATTTTAATTTTTAATATTTTAATTTTATAAAAATTAAAATAAATTAAAAAAATATTAATAATATAAAATAAATAACTAATGTTATCAATTTGTTTATAATGGGACCTCTTAAATTTCATCTTTTAATATTTTATTTTATTAAAATTAAAATTAAATAGAATTAAATTTTAATCTATCAAATTTTTTAAGACACATGAACACATTTCTAACGTGTGCTTGTCTAGGTGGAGTACCAAGAGAAAGTTCAATTAAATGTGTTTGATGTCTTCGCGAGTAGATTCTCGTAAGGTAGGTTATGAAGTGTACGTTTCAAGTTTCGACTACTCGATAATGGTGAGGTGTTGGAACAATAAAATAAATCATTATAATATTTTTATATTGGAATTTTTTTTATTTTATTGATTATAATGATAAAATAAATATATTATAAAAATGTTAATAAAAATGAATATAAAAAAAAATTATTTTTTCAAAAACCTAAACAATTAAATTCTTTTAAATTGCAAAACTTTATTTTAACATTTATAAAACAAAAGCTTTCTTTTAACATTTATAAAACAATGGAATTCTTTTAAAGTTCAGAGCTCATATCTAACGTGTGTGTCTTTGGCAAGTAGATTCTTGTAAGGTCGGCTATGAAGTCTCTGTTTCAAGTTTCAACCACTCGATAATGGTGATGAGTTGGACGGATCTTGAAGCAAAAGCTAAATTGAACAAGTGCAGTTTATTTGTTAATTACTTCAAAAGGCATATACCTATTGAAGATGAGCACAATTAATGATCTTTTAATCTTAAATTCTAATCTGATGGTTATGCATTGAAGATGCTGGCATATTCTTAGTCGTCCTCCAAAATCAATGAATCAGATTTATTGTTAATAACTTTTTTGCATTTATAAATGCATCCCTTAACCTGTTTACTTTTTAACATTTACCTAATCATATTAAGAAATTACTGTAACATGATATGATTGCCATGTTTAAATGATTAACTTTTTCTTCAAAAGTCCGCGAGTTTCATTATCTACCTCCAGATTTTTTTTTAACGCGAGAGTTTTTTATCAACCATAAATCTTTTAGCGTTTACCAACCGCAAGTTAGCGGCTGTGCTAGTAGACAATATCTCTCAAACATTTTAATGGATTACCACAAACGTTTTATATTAAGAGCACGCATTCTCAATATAATATTGAGGGCACACTTTATCAACCGCTACCTTTCTGCATTCTCAGCCGCGAGTTAGCAGCTATGCTAGTTGTAGTGACTATCACCATTTGGGAGACTAAGGTTCCAAAGATGATATTGAGGCTATTACATCCTCTACATATTGATGGAAATGACTCTATATTCTGGATATTCGGAGTTTTAAATCGAAATGCACATACTTCTTTAAAATTGTTAAGATCAACACGGTCCTCTTCAAACCACGGTTACAAAAATATTATAATATTGAACCCGCTTCAGTGGAATGCATCCCATAGGTCCAATCCTATGAAGATCCACTTGCCCATGACTAAATGGTGTAGCGTCTCCATTTTATATATCAAGATTAATAATAAGAGGAGGAGCATCGATGATGATAGTATGAAATTCAAGGTTCTGTAAAACACATCCTTACTTGGCTAAATGCGGAGACAAGATAATCCACAAAATCATTGGGACTATATTTCCAGGGACCAGATATGACGAGAAAGAAATAATTATCTATGTAATCATTGATTTCGATGGCCATTAAAAAGATTGATCCATTAAATAAATTATCCTCCCGGTCATGCTCGATTTACTTGGAAAGAGTGATCTTGATAACTTGCCTCCATTTTCCTCCACATACACAGTCTTTGAATCTACACTCAACACACAATTAACAGGTCAAAAAATGAAATTAAAAAAAACAAAAAACATTTGCAGGGAGGGTAGTTATAAAAATGTTTGAGAGATTCTTCCAGGGTATTGATTTTTTACCAAACCCTCGCATACATAAGCCGTCAAAGTCCTAAACTTCCTCTCACAACATGTAACATATTGAAATGGAGCCACAATGTTGAGGGTTGGGTTCTTTAAAATAAAATTTTGTCCATATGGAATGACCATGGCGATGGAGCGGCCATGCCAAACGTGAGGTTAATCGCACTATCACCAGGTTAATCTAGTGTTTTAATGGATGATTGTTCATCGAAGCGCCCACATGTTTCACACCCATACAAACCAAAATGAAACGCTTTCCTGAATAAGAGATCTGCAGCGTATGCCTGAGGACTGAGATAATGCGTTCAACATAACCACTCTCTAGTTAATTGAAAAGCATGCCAAATGTACAATCCAGTTGGTCCCTTCACATTCATAAATATATGGCCAAAATGAAACACCTGCAACAATATGACACTTTTTATAGACATAATTAATCTCTACTAAATAACAGAAATGAGGTATTTTACATATATAAATCTTTGTTAATTAGGTAAAAGTGGCAATTATTTATTAGGGAAGTAAATTATTAATCATATTAAGTAAATGTGAAAAAATAAACAAGAAAACGTAGGCATTTATAAATGCAAGAAATTTATAAATATTTAATCTCATTCATTGATTTGAGAAGACGAAGAAGAATATACTAACATCTTCAATTGCTAGCCATAAAATTAAAAATTATTAATTATGTTCATCTCTCAACATAATTATTATAATGACTCCAAACCCTGTACACAGTTTATTATTATAATGGTTACAGATTCTTTAAACATTTCACAAACATATTGAGCAACAAGCGTTACAGTGGTTCAGAGCCCTATTTGACTATCTTAGTATAGAAATAGGCAATATAATCGTCTTGCTGGTACTTTGCTCCTTGAGATAATTTGTTGTGTGAGCCCGCATACTGAAAGGCAGTTGGCCGGGAGCCACCACTGTTTCTCCTCCCTTACAAAGTGCAACTAAGAGAAAACAGACATGCAAAATAATTTTTATCACGAACCAATGGTTCTTTCTCTCTTTACATATTTGATCCCATCTAAATATCCCCTCAATCTAGGGTAAGCCAGTTTTCTGTTGTCTAACTTGAACCATACTTACATGATACTGGTTCTGGGTTCACTGAATTGGTTTACCCGAAGCCGTGATCGGTTCGGTAAATTGTTTTTCGTTCATCACGATGCGAATAATGCATCATATATATTGGTTGGAGGTTTTTGCTCTCGCGGAATCAAACCAAAGGGATTTGTATTGACTAGAAAATCACTATTTATGCAGACAACGTCAACACAATTACTGGACTTTGTCTTATAAAATTATTTTGAAGAGTCTGAATCACTCAAGCTCATAATATTTTCATACCAACATCATGGAGAAAATAACAAATCATAAAGATCCAACCAAACGTGTATTCTTTATAATAAATCATTAAGATACAACCAACATGTATTGTTTATGCTAGAACACCATTATAGTGGAACGTATATTTTAAATATTATAACATTCTCATGGATTAGGTACTGCTACTAATGGATGAAAAAGTAATTGAATAGATTGTGAAATCTATTGAAGAGAATCCATGTCATATTGTCATATTTGAGGTAGAAGCCATATTTTACTTTCAACATAACAAACTTGTTCTGATATAACCTGCTCTTATACTAGATCTTGGGATCGACTGCGATGCTTTTTCTGATATAACCTATTTTGATATCAGATCTTTGGATTGACTGCAATGGTTTGATGGTGCACGCAGTCTACTCTGTGGAACACATTTTAAAATACTACGCACCAAACAGGGTACGCGACGGACTTCTCGAGATCATTGCACAGCGCACAGACTACTCAGTATGTTGCACGGTGTGAATAGACACACTTAACGAAATGATTTATAAATGAAGAATTATTTGTGCTTAACACATAAATTCAGACAGAAAATTGTCAATACACAAAAATATTGATATTAATAAACTTCAACGTCCTACGCGAATACAAAATAAAATGACAGAGATGAGCTTCGGCTCCAATGAATTCTTTTGTCAATTCTTCAATTGTTGTTGGTTCTCTCTACCTCTGCTTCTTCTCTACGCATCAACTGCTTCTCTTCAACAACATCGACTAACTAAGATACTCACACTTATATAGAAACATATTAGACTTCCTACAGAAGCTAAGACCGACTGAACATTAAAGACTATAATTAATTCGAATGACACTTCAACCACTTAACTTAACCCGAGAAGATAGAGATCGGCTCCATTTATAGATTCTTACTTGTCGACTATCTTTTGAGTAAATGTGTGACTTTCCACTTACAGACTGTGAGATTGTCTGGCTGACATTTCGGTTGACTGACAAACTACTGACAAAATGACTGACAAACAAATCAACGGAGATGTGAAGATCTCACCGACTTGTAATTACAATTTCCAACTCTCTCCCTTACTTATAAGTAGGTGGGATTACAAAAGAAAATTACACCAAAAATTTGATTTTTCAATTTACTCTCACTCATATGTTACTATGCGGATTCCCAGACTACTGCGCAGATGCAAAAATGCATCTCTTGCTAAAGCCTTTTTAAAAATGTTTGCAATTTGTTCTTTTGACCTGCAAAATTATAAACAGATCTCTTTTTTATTCACCAATCCTTGGATGAAATGATACCTTGTATCAATGTGCTTGGTTTTCTTGTAAATACATGATTCTTTGATAACATGATGGTTGAATTATTGTCACAAAATACTATTTTTTGTTCCTATTGTTCCTGCAACAAATATTTTAACATCCTTCTCATCCATATTGCTTGACAAGCTCGGCATGTAGCTGCGACATACTCTGCTTCTGTTGAACAAAGTGTCACTATGAGTTGCTTCCTTGATTCCCATGATATTTTACCTATTCCAAAATAAAATGTGTACCCAAAGGTACTTTTCCTATCATCGATGTTGCCTCCACAATCACTGTTAGTGTATCTAGTGATTCTGAAATCTTCTGAAGTGGAGTACTTAATACCAAAATATTTTGTTCCATTCACATATCTCAAGATTCTCTTTCCTGCCTTCCAATGTGATTCTTTTGGAGTTTCCATGAACCTTGAAATTAGGCTCACTCCATACATAATGTTAGGTCTTGTCACTGTTAGATACATAATACTACCTACCAGTATTTTAAATAGTTTGGGATCCACCTTGGACCCTTTATCTTCCTTTCTTAGTTTCAATCCTGTTATGACATTTGTGGATGTTTCTTTTGAATTCACCATATTGAATCTTTTCAATATTTCATCCACATACTTGGACTGTGAGATAAATATGCCAGTTTTGGACTGGTGGACTTCTATTCCCATAAGATATCTCATAATCCCTAAATCAGTCATTTCAAATTTATCCTTCATGACTGTCTTGAATTATTCTATGCCAAAATCACCTATAAATATGAAATAATCCACATATAAACTAACAATTAACACATTACCTTGATGATTTGATTTGATGTACAATGTTGGATCATTTTCACTTCTCTGTAATCCATTCTGTGTGAGATAGGAATCTATGCGACTGTACCAAGCTCTCGGATATTGTTTTAAACCATACAATTCTTTTTTCAATATATATACTTTGTTTTCTTGTCCTGGAACCTCATAACCTTGTGGTTGTTCCACATATACTTCTTCTAAGTTTCCATTCAAGAATGTTGACTTTACATCCATCTGATAAGATGGCCATTTGTATCGCACGACAAAAGCTAACAGGGTTATGGATGTGTCCATGCGTGAAGTTGGTGCAAATGTTTCATTGAAATCAATTCCAGGTTGTTGTGTAAAGCCTCTTGCAACTAACCTTTCTTTGTACTTCTGTACATTTCCTTCTGCATCTTGCTTGGTTTTATAAATCCACTTGACGCTTATAACATCCTTGTCTTCAGGTACATCAACCAAATTCCAAGTTTGATTGTTGTCTATGCATATGATTTCTCCATCCATGGCTTGTGCCCATACATCCTCTTTGACAACTTCTTCAAAGGTTAATGGATCATTTATTTGTGAAAACAGAGAAAAAGATGAAAATGAATTTGTTCTGTATTCATTATAGATGTTATGCAGACTTCTTGTCTTTCTTGGTAACAAACTTGCTAAAGTTGTATCTAGAGATGTATAACTGCTTGGACTGCGTGTTGGTGTTTTTTGTGCTCTAGGTGTAGACTATGCACCTACTGTTCTTTATGGAGTACTTTGCACGATAATATGCATTACAGTGCCAGGTGTAGATGGGACTGGAAACTGACCTGTACATGGTGTTCGAACCACTTCATCTTCTATGTCATCATGCTCCATTGCATTAATAATTTTCTATCTTTGCTATGCTTCCATCCCATGCTTCATTCTCCACGAACTAAACATTGCGGATGATTATGACTTTTCTTGCAATAGGGTCATATAGCTTGTATCCTTTTGTTTCTTCAGAATACCCAACAAATATACATTTATGTCCTTTGTTGTCCATCTTCCTTCTCAGTTCATCCGGAACATGTGCGTATGCGACACAACCAAATTTTTTTAAGTGTGCCATATTATTCTTTGAACCTATCCAAGCTTCCTCAGGAACTCTATTCTTTACACTCTATTATATTTTGGGAGGACAATCTTTCACAGATTGGTTTCAGAAGGGGTTTTTGATCCGTCAGGCCCCACAGGGGGACACTTATGGGAAGGATTATAGTTGGTCAAAGGGCTTTGGGATGGAAATATCACCTATAAAAACTTGGAGTGCTAGAAAACGATAGGAACTGGTTCTTTTATATGTCGAGTCACATTTACCTTTTATCTCTGAAAACGGGGCCCTTAGAGGCGTGAAAGCCCTTGCAAGAGCGAATCCATGATTTTTCTCTCTCTAAACACTAGAGGGGTGGGGGGGACCCTAAAATCCAGCTCCCTTCAAAGACTACTTCGGAGGAATTCACAAGATATTATATTTTTGCAAGAAACCTTGGTGGAAGGAAATAAGGTGCGGGCCTTTATTAATTATTTTCGTCCTTCGTGGCTCTCATGTTCTGTAATCTCTATTGGAACTTCAGGGGGTTTATTAGTGACATGGGATCCTACAAAGTTTGACATTTGTCCTTTCTTGTGTTGTGGTGGAATCTTGTTAATAGGTACGTGTCTCGAGCTAAATATGTTGATCACTTTGTTGAATGTTTATGGTCCTTGCTCAGACAGAAAATCCTTTTGGGAAAGGGTGGTGGAAAGGTGTGTTATGGAATGTAGAAATATTATATTGGCTGGTGATTTAAATCTTACCTGTGATGTTGGGGATCTGTGGGGAGATAAGGCACAATTGAATCGTTGTCATATTTCTTTAAAGACTTTTTTAATGGTTTCAAATTGGTTGATATTTTTACGGATGTAATGGTCCTGAACTGGAGGAATGGAAGAGGGGGAACTACGGGTATCTCAAAAAGATTGGATCGTGTCTTTGTGGCTGAAGATCTCATTGGGCGTGTTATCAAATGTAAATCTTGGGTGGCTTTTCCCTACCTTTCAGACCATGCTCATGTCTTCTTAAGATTAGATGGTCACCTTTTACCGACGGCTTATCCCTTTAAATTCAATGCTAGATGGTTATGTGAAGGAGAAGTTGTTGTTGAAATAATGTAACTGCAAAGAGTATTCTTATTATTATTGTTATATTATTCATAGGATCAATCCCCATTGTGGATTGATCATGTTGGTTATTGTATTAGGACCAAATCCCCTTTTGCGGATTGGTCAACAGACAATTGTAATAGGCATAATAAGAAGTCAGCCCCAG
>JASDQU010504553.1:18127-33247 GCA_032191745.1 Picea mariana | reverse complement strand
TCAGATTCATAGTGCCCATACTTTTTGCAGTAATAGCATTGAATGCTTGATTTGTCATTTGATCTTCTCCCTCTGCCTCTTTGAGGCTGGAAATTTTGATGTTGATTTTTTTGTTGTTGTCTTTGACCTTGGAAGTGTTGATTCTGTTGTTGTTGTCTATTGCCTCCACTGGAGTGAGGGTTACTTTGATTGTTCCCTCTTCCTTGGTGACCTCTGCTTCTTCCTCTGCTGAAGGAGAATTGAGTTTTGAAGGCATTGGAGATTGACTCATCTGTGAGATGCAGTCTGGTCTCATGTGTCACCAGAGAACCAATTAGTTCATCTTTTGAAAAACTTGACAGATCCTTGGATTCAAGGATTGCTGTTACAACCATTTCAAATTTCTTGGGTAAAATTATGAGAATTTTCTCAACAATTCATTGATCAGTTATGGTTTCGCCAGTCATTCTGATCTGGTTAACGATTCCCATGACTCTGGTCATGAACTGATCCACATTTTTGGACTTTGTAATTCTTAAAGTCTCAAATTGCGTCCTCAAGGTCTGCAGTTTAACTATTTTGACCTTGTCATTTCCTTGATAGGAAGATTTGAGAATATCCCAGGCATGTTTTGAAGTACCAACACCTGTTATTTTTGAGAAAATCGAATCATCGACAGAATTTTGAATCCAGAATTTAGCTTTATTTTCTTTGTTCCTCAGCATTGCCTGAGCAATTCTCTGCGGATTGGTCATGGCAGTGAGGGCGGCTGGATCTGGTTCCACATATCCAAGATCCACTTGATCCCATCACTCTTGTTATTGCAAGAAGGATCTCATCCGAAGAGACCAAAACTCGTAATACTTTCCAAGAAGAATCGAACCCTAAGTTGGTCCTAAATTGCTAGATGACACCATGATTTTTAAATTTTAAAAAAATTGCAGAAGTACAGAGGAAAATTTCGTATTTACCTCCGATCGTCGAAATGCCGATTTGTCGATGGCCGAAGGGAGCTTATTAGGCTTGAATTGGCCCTTAGTCTCCTTGCAATGTGACCACGCGCCTCACTTTTAAAGCGCTATGGGCCTTTCCCATTTTTTGCCTTTCAAAATGCCGAAACGCGAAAATCGCCTTTGGACTTTTCAACGGTCCAGATCTTCCTATGATCTGACGGTCCAGATCTTATCGGAATATCGTGAATCGGGACTTCGTGAGTTCTGATGACGAGCTCTTCCTGCTCGTTTCCTTGATCTCCGATTTGCCAAAATGGCGAAATGATTTCAAAGATCAACGATCCTCGTTGATTTGAGATCAACAACCCAGATTATTTCAGAGATTCGCGTATCACGATTTTGCGACTTAAACGCGCGACCTCTTGGTCTCTCGACTCTCGAAAATTTGATTCCCGAAATGTCGATGACCCTTTCTTTTTGGGACATTCCCGATTCCTCGGATTTACGCCATGCATCCCCTCAAGATGGACGGTCCTGATTCAACCTCGGGATATCGCGACTTGTGATGCTCCGTTGACACAACTTCTATGTCAACTTGAAACCCCAAATGCCAAAACGTCGACGGTTTCATCGATGTCTGCCATGTGTCCAGTCAGATGGACAACTGAGATCTTATCGCTATGTCGTGAATCGCGATTTCGCGAGTTTAGAATACTTTTTGTGAGAGCATTTCAAAACCACGAACTTCGATATGCCAATTTGATGGCACTTGGATCTGCTGCCACCTGTCCTCTGACATGGAC
Source organism: Picea mariana (assembly GCA_032191745.1). Taxonomy (NCBI): domain Eukaryota; kingdom Viridiplantae; phylum Streptophyta; class Pinopsida; order Pinales; family Pinaceae; genus Picea; species Picea mariana. The sequence goes on along the minus strand of JASDQU010504553.1, from coordinate 31,512 downwards.
GGCTCACAAGTCCTCTCGGGATTTTGCGATATTGCGTATCGGAGTTTTTTGGAGAGTAGACTCTTTCACTCGTCCAACTCCCGATTCCCGATTTTAGGATGGGAAAAGATCGACGGCTCGCGATCTTTCATGATCCAATGGTCCAGAATGACTCATGATTTCACAATTTGCGAATTCTCACGATAGTCTTCTGACCTTTACACCTTGCGAGTCACGAAATGTCGAGATCTCGCCACGTGTCTCTTGATGGACGGTCCAAATGATGTTGGGATTTCGTGAATTCACAAGTCAAAAATTCCTCCTTGGCGTTCCAAAGGACTAAACCTCATGCACCTTCTCGCTGATCCAACGGCTGTCGGTCCTTTGCGCAAGATCTAACGGCTGAAAATCTTTCACCTTTTCCGCGCTCTCCTCGTCCCTTCTGAACTGGTTTCCCGCTTTGGATCCCTTCGCAGGTCGAATCTTACAGCCTCAATGGCTATTATTTACACCTGAGATGCATTCTTTGCTCGTGTGGAAGAAAGATTCGTGAATCTTTCAAGAATTTGAAAGAATTTTACGAATTCTTCATTTTCTGCTGCAATCTTTGACATATTTGAGCATATTTCGAAAAACTTTAGACGATTCCGCCTTCTGTAGGAATCTTTAATGAATTTGAGTGAATTCTTTGAACGTTCTTCCGTTCTGCAGCACTTCTTCGTGAATCTTCATGATTCTTGAAAAGATTAATTGAATCTTTAAAGTTGCCTCTTCTGCACTCTCTTCTTCCTCGATCTTTCGAGTGTTGTACACTCTGCTTCCTCTACAAGATTCCTACAGTGATCTTTTGAGAGTATGAATGAACAGCTCTCCAAGCCTTGTGAAAAAGACTGTGTCGCGTGCTCTCAAGATTTGTGGGGCTATGCTCTGTGAGGATCGTGTTGCTCTCCCGACTGTGTGAAGAGGCTTACTGCTGATGCTTTGATACCATGATAAATTGTGAGGCAAGAAATGCAGAGAGAAAGAAAAGAACAGAACAGTATATTAGAATGTAAGAAGAATAGTACATAATGAAGAGTATATGAAGTGATTACAATGAAATGGGAAATAGCTGAGCTAAATAGGCTCAAGCAAGACAAAAGGAGAAAGTACACCTGGCCAGGACAGCTGGCAGTGTACAGTCAGACTATTGAGGGTACAATATATTTAACATAGATAAATGTTGTGCGTTTCTGTGGTTCAAATTTAATTATGATATTAAATGTTAGCCAATCGGGCTTGGTATTAGTGGCGTCCCGGTGGGGAACGATGAATTTGGTTAAGCTAGCTCAAATAATTCAGTGATTTCATGACCCGTGTACATGTTCCAGACTAAACTCCAAGGCTTACGCTTTCATGCTTCCTCAGATGAGCAATATTGAAAAAAAAATAAAAATCCAGGTGTAAGGTCTGTATTTTGATTTTCAAAATCATGGTATTTCATTTCATTAATTAGAATGCATTATGACAATAGGTGGTGATTCATTTTGTCCATATTATAAGCGTACACATATATATGCTTTTGAGTAGACGACAAGGACATTTCGCCGTCAAAACTTTACTATTATTAGTTCCTGCCATAGGCATGATAATTTGTTGACCTCGTATTAATTTGTCCTTTGACCACAAATATTTTCATAATATCTAATGTTGGAACTAGGGAACAAAAAACATTAATTTTTATATAATAAAAAGTACCATATATGTCATGATCTAATTAGATAACAGATTGGAGGTCTTATTTCCGACTTAGCTATTCCCAATGTTTTATATTTTAGCATATCCAAACTATTTGATCATATATGATCTTTTTGAATCATATAATTTTTTATGCATTGCTTGAAGGTGGATTAATGTCATTAGTTCGATTGTTTGTCTTAGCATTTTTTGCTAGCTAAATTTATCCTAATGTTTGATATGCTAGCATATTCAAAGTTTGTCTATTTTTTATTATTATCAAGTACTTAACGTACTGGCCTGCCATGCACATTCTTTCTTAAATGTTTACACAGCGCGAGACCCTTGGATGGTTCTGAAAGCCTTAAATGTTTACCTAACAGGCCTCAGAGCCTTAAATGTTTATTTAACATGTATATCATGGAATAGTCTAGACATGAAAAATAAAAAAAAAATTGAATAATTAATTGAATAAAATTTAACAAAACATTATCACATATTAATAATGAATACCATATTTAATATTAATATTATGGAATAGATATCATTAATTTAATTTCTAAATCTTGATACAATGTTATAATATTCTATAAATTACTAAATATAATGTTGCAATAGGTCGAACTCGTGATACATAAGCATGACTATAAATGTGAACCCGTGAGTCCAAAATTATCACAATCTATATCAAGGATGGACATGAAAAATGAAAAACAAAAAAAAACTGAATAATTAATTGAATGAAATTTAACAAAACATTATCACATATTAATAATGAATAAGATATTTAATAGTAATATTATAGGATAGATATCATAAATTTAATTTATAGTTTATTTATTAATATTAATATAAAATAGTATATACAAGTATATATCCATTTTAACTCTAGAGTCAAGAAGGATCAATTCCTATGTACAAACCTTTATTATCATAAGCAAAATCAAAATTCCAAATTTACATTTAAAAACATTAAAAATAATATTGAATAAAATTTAAATAATTGCTTATACTATTTTTTAAGTAAAAAGTGTTATAGCATTATATAAATTACTATAAATCTTCGTACACTATTATAATATTATATAAATTACTAAATCTCATGTCGTTGTGGGGGTCGGGGTGAGACTAGTGATACATAAACATCCACGACTCAATTGTTGGGTGAAAAATGTATATGACGAACACACTAAACCATGAAAAATGAAAAATGTGAACCCACCACTCCATAATTGTTGGGTGCAAAATGTATATCATAGAACAAGGTGGACATGAAAAATGAAAAATAAAAATAAATTTCAATAATTAATTGAATAAAATTTGACAAAATAATAATGAATACGATGTTTAATATTAATATTATATGATAGATATCATAAATTTAATTTATAGTTTGTTTATTAATATTAATATAAAATAGTATATACAAGTATATATTCATTTTAACTGTAGATTCAAGAAGGATCAATTTCTAGGTACAAACCTTTATTATCATAAACAAAATCAAAATTCTTAATTTACATTTAAAAACATTAAAAATAATATTAAATAAAATTTAAATAATTGTTTATACTATTATTTAAGTAAAACATTTTTTAGCATTATATGAATTACTAAAAATCTTGGTACAATGTTATAATATTCTATAAATTACTAAATCTCATGTTGCATGTGACAGCTACTCCCCGTGACTCCTTAATTTTTTGATGAAAAATGTATATGACAGAAGTGTTGGGTGCAAAATGTATATCAAGGAACATGTTGGACATGAAAAATAAAAATAAATTTCAATAATTACTTGAATAAAATTTAACAAAACATTATCACATATTAATAATGAATACAATATTTAATATTAATATTATAGGATAGATATCATAAATTTAATTTATAGTTTATTTATTAATATTAATATTAAATAGTAGATACAAGTATATATCTATTTTAACTGTAGAGTCAAGAAGGAACAATTTCTAGGTACAAACCTTTATTATCATAAACAAAATCAAAATTCCAAAATTTCAAAATTACATTTAAAAACATTAAAAATAATATTGAATAAAATTTAAATAATTGTTTATATTATTCTTTAAGTAAAAAATGTTATAGCATTATATAAATTACTATAAATATTGGTACAATGTTATAATATTCTATAAATTGTTAAATCTCATGTTGCCCTCTGGGCATGACTATAAATATGAATTTCAGACTAATAATTGTTGGGTGCAAAATGTATATGACAAAAGTGTTTGGTGCAAAATGTATATTAAGGAACAAGCTGTACATGAAAAATGAAAAATGTGAATCCCACCAACCCGCGACTGCGTAATTTTTGGGTGCAAAATGTATATGATGGATTTTTGGGTGCAAAATGTATATGACGGAAGTGTTGGGTGCAAAATGTATATCACGGAACTGGACATGAAAAATGAAAAATAAAAATAAATTTGAATAATTAATTGAATAAAATTTAACAAAAAAAGTATATATCCATTTTAACTCTAGAGTCAAGAAGGATAAATTTCTAGGTACAAACCTATATTCTCATAAAAAAAATTAAAATTCCAAATTTACATTTAAAAAACATTAAAAATAATATTGAATAAAATTTAAATAATTATTTATACTATTCTTTAAGTAAAAAGTGTTAAGACATTATATAAATTACTATAAATTTTGATACAATGTTATAAGCAAGGACTAAGTTACCATACAATACTTGTTATTCGTAGTACCAACTAATATTGCCATATATAATTACAGACACTTCATATATATATATATATATATAAACACTTCTTTTAGCTTATTTAATTTCATAGTGGCCATCTGGAATCTAAGGATTTGCGGAATTCTTGTCAGATATTATTCCGGAATTTTGTATTGGGCACTTATAGCCGGTTGAAGTTCGTTTTAAATTCCCATGGACAAGGACTGAATAGTACAAGAGATCTTCCAGTTTGAAGATGGAAGACATTATACACTTGGAGGAATTAAGGGCTGTGAAAGTCTTAGGACAGGGAGCCACGGGAATTGTGTTTCTGGCTATCGAAGAGAACCATAAGCGAAGGCTCTTAGCGCTCAAGGTGATAAGCAAATCTGCAATGGTGAGAAAGGAGGGTGGGTTGAGGAGGACAGAGGCCGAGTTAGACATTTTGTCTTCTTCTTCGTTGCAACATCCATTTCTGTTGGACGTATGGAGACAAAAAAATATTATTGCTTTGGCGGGAGGCGATCTGAATAATCTAAGGCATAAAGAGCCCGACCATGCATTTTCAGATTCTGTTATTAGGCAAGACATTTATTCATGTTTTCATTGTTTTTTATTTATATGAATGATTTCCAGTATGAATGTTGTTAATTTCAATGGCATGTGAAGCACACTAGTGAGATAGGCAACGAAATATATATCCAATTATGATTGTCTTTCCTTAGGAGCAAAGTTAAATAGAAAGTTGTAATATGTTTGGATCCGATTTGAATTTGTATAAATATGTCTACTTGCTTTTCTTTGATCTAAATAAAATTAAAATTAAGAATTTTCTTTTTTTAAGATAATTTATAAGCTTTAGTTGAATCATTTCACCAAATGATGATTGATTTTTGAGGTAATATTTTTTTGGAACATTTGGGCCAAATTAAATAAGAAATTGTTAGATTTATTATGTATAATCTAATAATATTTTTTGGGTGATATTTTTGGAGACATTTGAGCTATATTCAATAAAATTTGAGTGATTATTTATGTATAATTAGAGTGTTTCAGGTTTTTTTAGCATGTTGAATCCATTTTTATATTCAGATATGAATTTTAAATAACAAAAAAATAGTGATTTCCTACAAATTTATAGTCTAATTGATAATTGATAATTGGTAATTAACCAGTCAAGTTTTAGTTTGATAATTTAATTGAAATATTTAAATGTTTTAAGCTTTATACATTCCTATGAATCAGAGATTTTATTGTGAATATTCAAAATTGCTTGCCTCTCACGTTACCTACCTCACTCTGCAGTAGTCAACACCTATAATTTAATCTGAGTTACCATACGTCCACAAAATTTTCATTAAAAAACAAAAACAAATTCAAAGAGAAACTTGTTGTTTGCCTTAAATGATTTGAAAATGCTAGAAAAGCTTGTTGTTTGGTAACAAAGTTCGTTTGGGAGCTATTTGATGAGAGAATAGATTCCATTGGGGCAGGTTGAATGATAGAACAGGTTGACTAGATAAAAGCAGCAAACTTAACATAGTTGTTGGTGTAATAAAGCTATTGTGACCAGCAGGTTGAAGAGATACCAGATTGACTAAAGCCCCTTGGGCAGTAAGTACCTTAGTTCATTTGGGCTGGTCCTGATCCAAGAGACCTAGTAAACTGTCTTTTCCAAACATGAACCTGTATTTTACAAAAAAGAATGAAATCCCCTATTAGGAGTTGTAATTGCATTAACTAATTAGTTAGTAAACAGTTCGTTTACAGTTACTCCAGTTTAGAAATGGTAAAACTGTATTTTGTTAGTATTTATATAACTCAATATGAATTCAATGGTTAAGCGTTCATTCCCAACATTTCCCAAGTATTCTTCTTTTATTTCTCTTTACATGGTATTAGAGCAAGGTTGGGAGAAGGCGATTCCTATTGTTGTTCTCTTATGATTCCTGTTAGCTTTGCTTCGACGTTTTTCTTTCACAGTGAAGAACAATGAAGAATTTCATAACGCTGTGACTATTTCTGCCTGCCAGTTTAAAGATTCTCAGCCAGTTTGAAGAATCTCAGAACATTGTGACTGTTGTTGCCTGCCAGTTTGAAGATTCTCATCCAGTTTGAAGAATTTCAGAACGGTGTGACTGTTGCTGCCTACCAGTTTGAAGATTCTCATCCAGTTTGAAGAATTTTCCAGCCAGTTTGAAGAAGTGCCACAGAGCTGCCACCGGTTTGGAGAAGAGTTTCCCGTCAGTTTGAAGAAGTTCCATAGTGCTACTGCCGGTTTGGAGAAGAGTCACTGCCACATTGGAAGAGGGTGTGGCTGAAAATTATAGGCTTGGAATTTCCTTACATTTTTTATTTACTTTGGATTTTGCTGAAGAGTATTTATAAAATTTGGAGTTTATTTAAAGTTTCATTGAAATCTGAAAATTCACTTGGAGTTATATATATAAAAAAAAAATGTGGCATTAGAAAAATGTCTAGTTCTTGGTCAATTCAAGCACCAACTCTAGTTGGTTCCAATTATGATTTTTTGAGTGAGAAGGTGAAAGCCATTTTGCAAGGTGAGGGATGCTGGGAGTGTGTTGAAACAGGGTTCATAGAACCTGATGCAAATGCTGTTGCAACTATGACTATTGTTCAAAGAAAAACATTAGAAGAACTTAAGCAAAAAGAAGGAAAAGACAAATCATATATTTTAGTTTCATTAGATGATTCTATATTTCCTAAAATTATTGGTGCCAAGACTTCTAAAGAAGCATGGGATATTCTTAAGTTAGCTTATAAGGGTAATGATAAAGTGAAAACTGTGAGACTTCAAACCCTTATAACTCAATTTGAAACCCTCAAGATGAGTGAATCAGAAAGTGTTGATCAGTTTATGACTAAAGTGATGGGTATTATTAATCGACTTAGGATTAATGGCGAAAAAGAACTCACAGACCAAAGAGTTTTTGAAAAAATTCTTAGAAGTTTACCTAAGAAATTTGAAATGGTGGTTACTTCTCTTCTTGAGTCGAAAGATCTAACTAATTTTTCTATAGAAGAACTGACTGGTTCATTGTTATCTCATGAAGCAAGGATGACCTTGGATATTGGTACTTTAGAACATGCATTTCAGACTAAAGTGTCCATGGATAGAGGTAGAGGTAGAGGTTTTCATGGACATGGTAGAGGATGTTCTCAAACAAGAGATAAACCTGAACAAACAAAAGACCGATCAGAGCAGTCAAGATCGTCTTCACAAGATCGTGGTCAGAGATGGACAAGTAAATCAGTAATCCAATGTCGTTATTGTAAAAAGTTGGGTCATCATATATCTGAATGTCGTAAGTTGTAGTTTAGAAATAAAGCTAATGTCACAGAAAGTGAAACATCTGATACTCTGTTTCTTTCATGTCAAGTATCTCAGCAAATTCTTGACAAATATGTTTGGTTGCTAGATAGTGGTTGTAGCAATCATATGACTGGTCACAATGATTTACTTTCTAATCTTGATACATCTCTTATTACTACAATTAGTTTGGGTGATGATCATGCGATCAAAGCCTCAGGAAAAGGTGTTGTGCCAGTTTTGACAAAGTAGGGTGAAGTGAAAAATATTCCTGATGTTTACTATGTACCAAATATCAAACACAATTTGTTGAGTGTAGGGAAATTAATGGCGCATGGTTATGATGTCAATTTCCACAACAACACTTGCACAATTCTTAATCAAACTAAAAGACTTGTTGCAAAAATCCCTATGACAAAGAACAAATTGTTTCCCTTAGAAATGAGAAGTGGGAAGATGTATGCATGTAATATTTCTAATGTGACTGAAACTGAGTTATGGCATTATCGTTATGGTCATTTACCAGTCAAAAGTATGAGTTTGTTACAAAGACAGTCTATGGTGACAGGATTGCCTCCTTCGATTAATGAGATTCCTTCTTGTGAAAGTTGCATAGTAGGAAAACACCAGTGACATAGTTTTCCATCATCTTCTTATAGAGCCAAAGAGTGCTTAGAGTTAGTTCACACAGACTTATGTGGACCTATGCAAAATCAGTCGATTGGTGGAAGTTTTTATTTTCTGACATTTATTGATGATTGTAGTAGGAAAGTTTGGGTTTATTTTCTCAAACTCAAATCCGAGACTTTCACTTGATTCAAATAATTCAAGGCTGAAGCAAAGAAACAAAGTGGTAGATTTGTCAAAGTTTTTAGATCTGATGGAGGAGGTGAATATGACTCAAGAGAGTTTGTTGATTTTTGTAAACATCATGGTATTAAAAGGAAAACGACTACCAGATATACTCCACAACAAAATGGAGTGGCAGAAAGAAAGAATCGCACCATCATGAACATGTCCAGGAGTTTACTTACAACAAGAAAAATTTCCAAAGATTACTGGGCTGAAGCAGTTGCATGTTCAATTTACATACTTAACAGATCACCAACTTCTAGTGTTCAAGGTAAAGTACCTGAAGAAAAATGGAGTGGATCTTAGGTAAATGTTTCTCATTTCAAAATTTTTGTTGCCTTTCTTTTGGTCATATTCCTGAAGAGCTAAGAAAGAATCTTGATGATAGAAGTGAGAAGTACATTTTTATTGGCTATAATGAACAGTCAAAAGCATACAGATTATACAATCCTATTACTAAGAAATTTCTAGTAAGTAGAGATGTTAAATTTATGGAAGATAAATCATGGGATGAAATGGAAAACAATACTTCTCACAATCCTTCTTTTGAGTTAGATGAACATCAAGCACCTACAAATTTAGATGAACATCAAGAATCGATAACACGTCTTCCAAGATTGAAAGTTCAAAATGAAAGTAGTTCTTCGTCTCATAATGATTCTTCATCTCATAGTGATTTAGATTCTGATCATAATCATCAAAGAATGAGAAGTTTGCGTGATATATATGACCAATATGATAATGTAGTATAGTTTGCATTTTTCTCATCTCAACCTACTTGTTTTGATGAAGCTGCAAAGAAAAAAGAGTGGGTAGATGCAATGAATAATGAAATATAAGCTATTGAAAGAAAGAATACATGGGATTTAGTTGATCTACCTATAGATAAAAATGTCATAAGTGTCAAATGGGTTTATAAAACTAAACTGAATGAAAAAGGTGAGATTGAGAAACATAAAGCAAGGTTAGTTGCTAGAGGTTTTTCACAGCAACCTGGCATTGATTATGGTGAAACTTTTGTACTTGTAGAAAGATTAGATAATGTTCGATTTGTTTTTGCCATTGCAGCACAAAATAAGTGGCCTATTTATGAAATGGATTTCAAGTCTGCCTTCTTGAATGGAGTGTTAAATGAAGAAGTGTATGTTCATCAACCACCTGGATTTGAAGTTAAAACACAAGAGCATCGAGTGTACAAATTAAATAAATCTTTGTACAATTTAAAGCAAGCTCTGCGAGCTTGGTGTAGTAGGATTGATCATTATTTACTCAAAGATGGTTTAAGTAGGAGCGAAAAAGAGCCTACTTTGTATATCAAGGTAAATCAACAAGGTAATATTCTCATCCTATGTCTTTATGTTGACGACATGATCTACACAGGAAAAACGATGTTAGATGCATTTAGATCAGCCATGAAAAATGAGTTTGAAATGATAGATCTTGGACTAATGAAGTATTTCTTAGGCATTGAAGTAGACCAATCTGATCATGGTATATTTAGTAGTCAACAAAAATATGCTACTGATGTTTTGAAAAAAATTAAGATGGAAAAGTGTAAGCCTGCTGACACTCCTATTGCTCTTGGCAATAAATTAAGAAAGGAAGATTTGGGATCAGTAATAATTTTCATGTTGTATAAACAACTTGTTGGTAGTCTTATGTATCTTACTACTACAAGACCTGACATAACATATGCAACAAGTTACATTTCCAGGTTTATGGAATCTCCTAAGTATTCTCATTGGAAAGTTGGTAAGAGGATCTTAAGATACATTGCAGGTACAACCACTTAATGTTTGTGGTATACATATTCAGCAGATAGTATGCTTACAGGTTATACCGACAGTGATTATGCAGGAAGTATTGACGACAGAAAAAGCACTTCGGGATATGCTTTTGTGTTTGGAAAGAATTTGATTTCATGGGCATCTAAGAAGCAGCCCATAGTTTCTATCTCTTCTGCAGAAGCGGAATATGTAGAGGCAACAACAACAGCATGCCATGCAGTTTGGCTTAAAAGGATTTTGATGGATTTTGGATATACGACAAAATAACCTATTCCGATTTTTTGTGACAATAACTCTGCCATTTCCTTGTCAAAGAATAATGTGTTTCATTAGAAAAGTAAACACATTGATACTCGATTTCACTTCATTCGTGAACTCGTAAAAAAATGGTGGCATTTTCCTCAAATTTTGTGGTTCTAAAGCTCAGCTAGCTGATATCTTCACTAAACCTCTAGGAAGAGATGTTTTTCAATTTCAATGTCAAAGTTTAGGCAGTATTAATAATGTAACCCTCTAGATTAAGAGGGAGTGTTAGGAGTTGTAATTGCATTAACTAATTAGTTAGTAAACAGTTCGTTTACAGTTACTCCCGTTCAGAAATGGTAAAATTGTATTTTGTTAGTATTTATATAACTCAATATGAATTCAATGATTAAGCATTCATTCCCAACATTTCCCAAGTATTCTTCTTTTATTTATCTTTACATCCCCACGATCTTGTTATACTCTAAAATATGGGAAACCCTAGACATACCAAATAGCTCAACGAAATGAATGCACTTATGGGTGCTTAAAATGAATGCACTTATGGGTGCTTAAATTTCTTCATTTCGAGCCTCGAAATAACACATATTGGCCTTGTTTATCCCTCTATATTTTTCCTTAGAACTAGTATTATCTCTCATATACTCACATCTTACAAAGGAACGTGGATTGTTATCTTAGAAGATTAATTGGTTTATTTAGAGAATATGGACTAATAGTTTAAGAGTTTATGTTATGATATCATATTTTAAGAATTGTGCAGATTCATGTTTAAAGAAGATAAAGGTTCAAGCTTTCTTTTGTCTCTTGATATTAGTTTATCAGACTTTTTTCTGTTGATATCATTATGTTGTGATAGTTGCCTTCACAAATCCAAACGAGATAAAGGTTCAAGCTTTCTTTTGTCTCTTGATATTAGTTTACCGGACTTTGTTATGTTGATATCATTATATTGTGATAGTTTCCATCACAAATCCAAACTCTGTTTACCATTGGAACTTATTAATAGTATGTATGTAGAGACAATCTTGCCCCTTTCAGACTTGGATTCAGTTTTGAGAAATGATGCAACTATCACAAATTCAAACTCCGTTTACCATTGAAACTTATTAATAGTATGTATGTAGAGACAATCTTTCCCCTTTCAGTCTTGGTTTCATTTTTGAGAAATGTTACAATATAATTAACAATATTACATGGAGTTATGGTAATCACACTATTGTGGTTCCTTTTTAACAATATATGCCACATAAGTATCTAGAGTTGCTCTTGTTTTGTTTTAATAGTTGATGTAATATGATCATGAATATTATATCAATCTAAATTCATTTCTAATGATTAAGAAATCAAGGGAAGACATCATTGATAATCTATTATCGGTGCGTCTTAAAAAAAAACTTTTTTTTAATAGTTGATGTAATATGATCAAGAATATTATATCAATCTAAATTCATTTCTAATGATTAAGAAATAAAAGGAAGACATCATTGATAATCTATTATCGAGGTGTCTTAAAAAACATTGTAAGAATGTCAAGATTACAAATCCAATACAAAACATTGGATATACAGGGATTAGAAACATGAAATATACAGGGATCAGTTACATTGATAGTCTCTTTCAGTTGCATGCATTAATGCATGTATTAGACAAGCGTTATCATTCCATGATGTTTTGTAAAAAATATATGTGGTGTAAAAAAAAAAAGCTAAAACAGGGCTTACACGTGGTTTTGGCATCAATGATATGTGGTGTAAAAAAATATGTGGGGTAAAAAAAAGATAAAACATTTCTTACACGTGGGGGCTTGTTATCCTCTCCTTTATGTTGCACGGGGTCTCTCTTGCATACGATAGGGGTAAAATCATGAAGCTGGGTAACACTTTTGTGAGAATCGGGTCTCCAAAATTTCTCGCGGCATTTTTTCGGCCGAATTCTTTTTTCCTTCGGCCGAAATAAAAGATTTTTCGGCCGAAACATTGTTCGGCCGAAAGTTTTCACGTCAAATCGAACGGTGACCTGACGGTGCCCTCAATAGTCGTGTACAAGATTGTTTTGGATGATTGTTTTTCTTGCGGTAAGAATATTTCGGCCGAAAGACTTTTCGGTCGAAAGGTTTATTTTTAACGGATTCCGTTAAAAATAAACCTTTCGGCCAAAATATTATTTCAGCCGAAAACTAAAAATTGGGGCTGTATTCAGAAACCAGAGAATTCCCCCAACCTTACATGAACTTCGGAGGTTGCGGACTCCTACAAATACTCAGAATTTGGTTTCTAAAATGACACCAACATTTCCAAAATTGAATCTACTTTCAATTCCTATAATTTGTTTTTATTTTGTTTATTTTTATCTAATTTTATTTAATATTTTAAAAAAATCACTCCATAATATTTTCAGCAGACATTATGATTCGATGAAATGAAATATCGGTATCTCTAAAAATATACAGAGGAAAATTTAGAAAAAAATATATTCATAATCCTTAAAATGTTCTTTTCAAAAGGGTATATTTAGATTTTAGTTTTAGGTAAAAATTAAGATAGATACAAGGTGTAGAAAAACATGTGTTTAAAATTTGCAATGTTTTCAGCTTGGTCAAATTCAAAAAATTCTAGAAATTATAATATTCATTCGTTAGATTCAAAATTATAGTCATAATAAAATAGAGTCTCTGTAGATTGTTGCAGTATATTTCGTTTCTTAAAAACATAAGTTTAATTATAGATATATTGTTGTAGAA
>JASDQU010504552.1:99840-116627 GCA_032191745.1 Picea mariana | reverse complement strand
CATCAACGTAACTTTTCCACCCACTCTATCTCATCCCCTTCTTACATTGTTCCGACGACGTTGGATTTTATCACCAACTAGTGCGTTCATTGTGAGAAGGTTTTGTTTGTTTGCTTGCTTCCTAGATTTTTAGCGTGTGCTGTTTGTTTTCCCTAGTGGACTCCAGATTGGATTTTTGTTTTTCATGGCATTAGTTCCCAAAATGACCAATAAAGGAACCTCTGCTCCAGGGGAACCTTTTTTTTTCCTTCTTATGGAAACATTGGTCCTCCTCACATTGCTACTTTGAGCCTTCCAAGTCTCACAATTGGATTGCCAGTGTGGTTGTTTTGTTCTATGGTTATGGGTATTTCCAACGTAATTGCATTGTAACCAATATTTTGTCTTAATAAAAAAGGCAAAGTGGTGGTGTTGTAGTTGAGCATCGGTTTCACAAACCAACATGTCTTTGAGATCCTCTGCTTCCTCTAGATCACCATGAAAATTGCATCAAAAGTGATTGAACATATTCTTTAACTTTGGCCATACATATCATAAAATATTAATCCAAAACTACAACAGTGTGACATCAGATTCTCTAGTTTCACACAAATTTTCATCAAAATGTTGCAAACAATAATAATTTATATATGAAAATACATCAAGGAAGATGGGGACATAAAATGTACTCTTACATGCCACATTATTCTCCACTTTTTTTAATTGTATGCACAATTGACCTCTTTTTTTTTAATTGTATGCACAATTTGAAGATGTCGAGTTTAAAATTACCTTCAGATTTCCCAAATGTGGATTTAATGGTTCAAAAACCTCCACGTGTGTTTCATTGACATTCACAACAACCTCCATCTCTTTTCCATTCTCAACATGCGAGGGCATCATATCCTTCTCACCATGGAAAGGACCTATGATAGAGCTAAGAAGCCTTAACCTTTAGACAAGAAACCAACATGAGAAGAATTAATGGTAACTAGGGTGGGATTAATGGCTCAAAAACATCCACATGTGTTTTTATGACATTCAAAACAACCTCCATCCCTTTTCCTTTCTCAACGTGCGAGAGCATCATATCCTTCTCACCATGGGAAGGCCCTATAATAGAGCTAAGAAGTATGAACCTTTAGAGAAGAAACCAGTTGGTGAAGAATCAATGGTAAATGGGGTCTAATTTATAGAATAATTCCATGGTGTCGAATTCAAACATCTATTAACCCATGTTGAAAGATGGAGAACAAGAAGACACCACCCTGCAAATCTTGCAACAATTGTATGAGAGGTGTGTTGTAAGTCCTCCACATGTCCGAAAAGTTGTTTCTCAACCTATTTTTGTAACCATGTGCCAGGTGAAAGAGAATACTTGGATGGTTGCATTGTTTTAAAACGAATGACTAAAACATCGTTTGCTTAGTGGTTTTCTAGAAAAAATGCTTATTGTGCAATACAGTTACCAAATTCGGTCGAATTGGCCTAAGAAATACAATAATTCGTAGCATGGATGGTTACAATTTTAGCTGGTGAAACTCAACCTTTAGGTCATTGGATGCCACAAAGAAAATCTAGTGGGTATGCCAAAGGAGGTGCCATATTAATTAATTTTGTTCAAGTATACATAAAATTAATACTATTAACTATGGGTAGATCGACTCAAGAAAATGCAATTGCTAGCTCTCAATCTGGGTGACGTATGCTAAGTATAGACATAACATATTTGCATTTAATGGAAAACAACATATTGGTAGGTATCCTGGAACAATGCGATTATGCGAGTAGACCCATGAACACTAAGGGACATATATATGAAACAAAAAAAATTGCACCTTTCAGTTGAATTCAAATTCTCGTTCTTTGATAGGGTGGTTTTAACATTAATAATAGAGAAAAAGAGCCTTTTAGTATTCTTGTTGATAACTTCCTCTTTTATTTTTCACATCCCAGTTTATTACTAGCACAACCATATTTAAGTAAAAGTGGTTGATATACAGGACCGACCCTATTAGTTTTAGAAGGTGGAAAATGGCAGCATATATCAACTACTTTTACTTAAATGTGGTTGTGCTACTTGACAGTCGATGTGCGAGGGAGGACTAGTTGACCATGGTTAATTACAATTGACCATGGTTGTGTATGGTTAATGATGGTTGACTATGGTTGAATATGGTTGACCTTGGTTGACTATGGTTGACTATGGTTTCCTATGATTAAGCATGGGTGATTATGGTTTCTCACCATGGAAAGGACTTGTAACAAAGCTAAGAAGTATGAAAATTTAGAGAAGAAACCAGTTGGTGAAGAATCAATGGTAAACGGGGTCTAATTTATAGAAGAATTCCATGGTGTCGCATTCAAACATCTATTAACCCCTGTTGAAGATGGAGAACAAGAAGGCACCACCTTGCAAATCTTGCAACAATTGTATGAGAGGCATGTTGTAAGTCCTCCACATGTCTGAAAAATTGTTTCTCAACTTATTTTTGTAATCACGTGCCAGGTGAAAGAGAATACTTGGATGGTTGCATTGTTTTAAAATGAATGACTACAACGTCGTTTTCTTAGTGGTTTTCTAGAAAAAATGCTTATTGTGCAATACAGTTACCAAATTCGATTGAATTGGCCTAAACAATACAAGAATTTGTAGCATGGATGGTTACACTTTTATCTAGTGAAACTCAACCTTTAGGGTATTGGATGCCATGAAGAAAATCTGGTGGGTATGCCAAAGGAGGTGTCGTATTAATTCATTTTTTTCGAGTATACATAAAATTAATACTATTAACTATGGGTAGATCGACTCAGGAAAATGCAATTGCTAGCTCTCAATCTGGGTGATGTATGCTAAGTATAGAAATAAGATATTTGCATTTACTGGAAAACAATATATTGGTAGGTACATGTTTGTGTTCCTGGAACAATGCGATCATGCGAGTAGACCCATGAAAACTAAGGGAAATATATATTAAACAAAACAAATTGCACCTTTTAGTCGAATTCAAATTCTTGTTCTTTGATAGGGTGGTTTTAACATTAATAATAGAGAAAAAGAGCCTTTGAGTATTCTTGTTGATAACTTCCTCTTTTCTTTTTCACATCCCAGTTTATTACTAGCACAACCACATTTAAGTAAAAGTGGTTGATATACATGATCGACCCTATTAGTTTTAGAAGGTGGAAAATGGCAGCATATATCAACTACTTTTACTTAAATGTGGTTGTGCTACTTGACAGTCGATGTGCGAGGGAGGACTAGTTGACCATGGTTAATTACAATTGACCATGGTTGTGTATGGTTAATGATGGTAGACTATGGTTGAGTATGGTTGACCATGGTTGACTACAATTCACCATGGTTGTTTATGGTTGATGATGGTAGACTATGGTTGATTATGGTTGACCTTGGTTGACTATGGTTGACTATGGTTTCACATGATTGACTATGGTTGACCAAGGTTGATCATGTTTGACTATGGTTGAGTACGATTGACTATGGATTACTATGGTTGAGCATAGTTGACTGTGGTTTACTATAGTTGACTAGGGTTGACCATTGTTGAGTATGATTGACAATTGGTGTGTATGGTGGACTATGGTTTACCATGGTTGAGTTTGTTTGAGTATGGTTGACCATGGGTGACTACTCTAAGTTTGGTTGACTATGGATGATCATGGTTAACTATGGTTGGCCATGGTCGACTATTGGTGGCCATGGTTGACTATGGTTTCCTACGGTTAATAATGGTCGACCATGGTTGTCTATGGTTGACCTTGGTGGACTATCAATGACTATATGGTTGACCTTGGTTGACTATGGTTGACTATGGTTGACCATGCTTAATTTTAACTGAGTATGGTTAACTACAGTTCAATGTGGTTGACCATATTTGATCATGGTTTTAATACCCCAAGGTCGAGCCCCTTCTGAATTGTAATTTCTCTTATAGGCTAGTGAGCCAGATGCCAAGGCTAGGAGCCTAATATTTTGTTTGTATATGTAATTATGAAGATCATTAATAAAAATATAAACATTGTTGCATGTAGACCGACCACGAAGAAGAGTTATGGGGGACTAAACTTCAGTAGGTAGGGTAAGGAAGGGGGGGGCTAAAAATTTGGGCCTAGGGGATAAGCTAGGGGGCTTACCTCTAGAGGAATAATATTTTAATATTATTTCCTGAACACTAAGGTGAACATTATATATTTTTTTATCCTAAGTTCCTGGAAAGTGGGACGTAAGCTAAATGGAGCACATGTAGCTTCAGGAAGACAAGTGTCGACTTGGGCTCATGCAGTCAAAATCTGAAGCGTCAGCTGTGTTGGGGGGTTTGCAAGTCATTCTGCCATCCTCCGCTGAGTTCGTGCTGCCATTTTACCATCCTGCACATGAATCCGATTTTTCTCTTCGTCTGACCTCTGCATACCCTCATGCATCTTTGAAAACCAGAGAGGGAAGCTAACCTGTAGAGTCGAGTTCGTACCCTAATCATTTTTGGGTTGTTGATTTATGTTTTCTAAGAAGGTTTGTGTCATAACTGTTGTTTTTGCGGCCACGCAGTTCCTTGATGGAGTTTGTCTTGCTGTCATTGGTTGTTTCTTACTGAATCTTGAAATGTCCTAGTGTTTGACTATTGCCTTTTTGGGTGTCCATACCCATTTTTCTCTATTGTTGTTGTTGTTGCTGTCATCCATACTCGGTCGTAGCTGAGTTGAAGACTGGGTGAAGAGGCAAGTTGTCAAGCCTGTGAGCATCTCTCCCAGGTGAGAGAGTCTGCTAGGAGGCGAGTTCTCCTAGAAGGGAGTCCCGTAGCAGCCATAGTACTCTAAGACTTCTGGTCCAACCTGTTGCTAAAGCCCAAGTTAAGGGAGGTGTACTAGCCGATGGACTTGTATTAGTGAAGGTGTATCCTCCTGGGGTGGAGCAGGTGTGTGGGGAATGAGGGTCTTTGTGTTGTGGGTGTAAGTGGCTCCTGGGATAAAAGATCCTTCATGTTGCTTTGTGCAACTTCCTTGTCATCCTTTCCAAGACTAGAATTCCCTTTCCCGGTGGAGTTTAGTCCCATATCAAGGGCGACCTACTGTTGAGAGTGATCAGCAGCGCGGTCTAAGGCTGGGAGGTTCGTGGAAGGAATGCACGCAGTTGGTGGATTTACTCCAGATAAAAGATAAGTATTATTGTTGTGCTTAATTATGTATTTTATGCATGTTTTGTGATGCTTGTATGTTTTCATGTATTCCGTTGCATGTATGAATTGTTGTTAATTCTATTTAAGTCTGTATGAGGGAAATAACTCTATGTTAAATGTGTTAAATTCATTAAAATGCATATATATTGTATAAGCTGTAAATTCCGCATGGTAGCATTACCTGGTCTTTGGAGGGCCGGGGAGGTTACAATATGGTATCAGAGCATGGTTACAACACTGAGCCTGGATGGGCCATGTTAATGGTTAATGAGACAAATATTTTAGAGTAAATTGTTGTTTAAAGGGACACAATTCAAGGTTTAGAGTGTCCCTGGGTGCAAGGATTGCACAAATCCAAAAGTCGACTAAGTGTCGCAGAAACCCTCTAACGAGAAAAGGGTTCGAGAAACGAAGATTAGGAGGAGGAATGACAACAGTCATTAGATATGTTGTTGGAAGGAGTCTGGACCGTTAGATCTGTGTCCAGGGAATCAAAGGAAAGTCATTTTGAAGGATTTCAA
Source organism: Picea mariana (assembly GCA_032191745.1). Taxonomy (NCBI): domain Eukaryota; kingdom Viridiplantae; phylum Streptophyta; class Pinopsida; order Pinales; family Pinaceae; genus Picea; species Picea mariana. Next base: position 110,932 of record JASDQU010504552.1, on the reverse strand, counting down.
GTGTGGAGTGTGACAAACCCTCAAAGTCCCGAAGGCTGAAGTAGATCGCAACTGTCTGTTGTGATGGACACATGTCAAGAGATCGTGTACTTCGGGTGGAAGTACTTTGTGAGGAGGTAAGTGTTGTGAGTTTGAAACTCCCAAAGCCTGAAGTGTTGAAGTCACTCATAGAGGTTGATCATGAAGGAGGACACGTGTCGGTAGATCATGAACTCCAGGGGGCAAAGATTTTCGGGCAAAAGCGAGCGTAGAGAAGTTGAAACTTCCTAAGTCCGAAGCTTCGAAGCTAGAAGAGCCGAAGTGGTGATTCATGAGGACATCACCTAGAGGTGACATGGACACATAGGATGTGTGCCATGTGTCAATAGGTTTTGAACCAGTGGAATATTGAGAGGGAATTTGGAGCGTGGCACATGTCACCCATCTGAATGGGCCACACGTCAACCACTAGTAGTCCACCATGTGGCATCTTATATGAGTAGGGTTAGTGGGGTCGAGGTTAGGTAACATAGTTAAAGGTCGGAGGACCCACAATGGAATTTATCACGATACATAAAGATCAATGACCAGAAGGCATTGCGGGGACCCAAGTAGCATGAAAGTTAATTATCCAAGGTGGTCCCGCAATCCAAACTGTGGTTTCAACAAAGGGTTATGTGTCAGCGTCAAAATAATTGCAGGATGAAAGGCGGGTTTCTCCAAACTACAATTGCATGCCCCCACAATTGGAAAATGTTAAGTGATGTGACATAATGATGTCACCAAAGGTGATTGGGAATGTTCAGATATTAACAGCTTGAATGTGCAGATGCGAGACCTTCCAAATCTCCGAAGTCCTAAAGACCCAAAGTCCCAGAACTCAGACACCTGAGGTTCCATAGTGAGTGTCAGTCATTGGATGTTGGGTAGACGTGGACTGTTGATCCACTCTACTTCACGACTTTGGTAACTCGAAACTCCAAGAGATTGTTGTGTTGTTTGGTGAAAATTTCTAAAGCTGAAGGCTCGAGTAGGAACATTTTGACTTAGTGCTTGGTCATGGCCCATGATCACATGGGTTGGGGATTGAGAGAAAGGGGCTAGTGCCTGAAATTTATTACAGAGAAGAGAAAAATCTCAGAAAGAAAATGAAATCTAAACGTAGTTCTTAAATCAGATTGGTTTATGAATGTTGTGGGAATTGTTAAGGACTGATGGCCTGACAAACTCCAGTTGACTGCATGTTGTGTTTGCAGAGTTCAACGAGTGTCAGGACCGCAGTGAATTACCACTGAGTGTAGAGAAATGGAGGAGGCATAAAATTCTTCCAGTTCAGAGAATGAAGTAAAAGGAATGGATGTCCATTTAGGAGGGGAAGAATTGAACTCCAATGGGCACGGAGGAGAAATGGACAAGGAAGGGCATATGATGAAAATCATTGATCGATTGTAGAAAGATGCCTAGACTAACTGAGCAAATAACATAAAGCTCATGAAAGCTAGGGATCAACAGGGAGAATTCAACCTAAAATTGATGCGGAGCCTGGAAAGGATCGAAAATAAGTTGGATAAGGAGAGTGACTCAAGCAAAAGGAGTCACAAGAACCCTGAGAGGAAAAGAAGATCAAGAAGCATTAGCAGGCATCATCGTCACTCCCCAAAACATTGCAATAAGGAGGCACACAGTAGTTCAAGACCATCTCCTACCAAAAAACATAGAAGATATGGAGTGGATGAACTGAAGGGTGAAATGAACAAGATTAAGCCTCCTAATTTTGACAGAGAACACTAGAAAGATGAAGATGTCGAGACTTGGTTACTGGGCATGAGGAAATATTTCCAACTGCAGAACTATTCTTCTCATGCAGAGGGAAGAATTTTCATTTACCAACTTAAAGGAAAGGCATCTATATGGTGGGAGCAACTTGTGCAAGTAAAACACGTCAGAGAGAAGAATGTTACTTGGAGGGAGTTCAAGAGACATTTTGAAAAGAAGTACTTAACTAAGAGATACTATGACAGAAAGATGAAAGAGTTCTTTGAACTCAAGTTGGGAAGCATGACCATTGATGAATATGAATGAAGATTTTTGAAATTGTTGAAGTATGTTCCCTTCATCAAGGATGAGACTGTCAAAATTCAAACGTATCTGAATGGACTGCCACCTTCCATCAATGACAAGATCTAGTATGATGACCCAAAGACTATGGAAGAAACTATAAGGAGAGAAAAATGATTATATGATCAGCAAAAAGAAAAGCCTACCTTCCAAAAAGCTTGGGAAGACAAGAAGAAGTTTAAGAGGGAGCAGAGGAAAAAGGGAATCAAACCACCATTTTTTAGGAACAGTCCTCAAAGACAACCATATTTTAGAGAGCCCGGGAAGGCTAAAGTAGGTGGACAAATGCCAAGACAACCACCTATGGAATTTTGGGGTTGTAGAGGAAAACATAGGTATAGATATTGCCCCCATAGAAATGACAAAGTGAGAGCTGACCACAATGTTCAAGAGGCAGAAACAATGGAGGACATGGGCAATAGAGTACCAAGGATCTACACAGCCTTGGACAACAAGAAAGCATAATATCAGTCTCACAAGATTGAAGTGGAAGGTATGATCAACAACCATGCCTTTACTATTTTAATTGATTTAGGGGCTAGCCATAGTTATGTAGATCCTAGAGTGGTGGAAAGTTTGCAATTGTTTAGAAGAAAACATGGAATATATTGGTTAGTGCAACTGGCTATAGGAACCAAGAGAAAGATTACGAAATTGGTTAAGTCTTGTCCAGTGGACATGAATGGACTGAGCACGAGAGCTGAATTGAACATTTTACCTTTAGGTTCTTATGACTGTCTAATTGGGATGGATTGGTTGGACCAGCACCATGCCATCTTGTACTATCGTAGCAAGGCATTCACTTTCTTGGATGAGGAAGGGAATCGAAGAATAGTACAAGGAATTCCTAGGGCAGTTACTGTTAGAGAAATCTTAGCAGTGCAGCTGAAGAAGTTCTACAGGAAAGGTTGTCGATTATTTTCATCCCATGCGAAGGAAACATCTAAGGATGAGGTCTCAAAGATTAAATACCATGCGGTACTAAAATATTTTGAATATGTATTCCAGGAGGTACCAAGACTACCCCTGAAAAGAGATATTGATTTCTCTGTAAACCTGATGCCTGGAGCAACTCCAATATCAAAAGATCCTTACAGAATGAGTACAACAGAGCTAAAAGAACTGCAATTGCATCTTGAAGAGATTTTGAAGAAGGGGTATATATGCCCAAGTGTGTCGCCTTGGGGAGCCCCAATCCTATTCATGAAGAAGAAGGATGGAACATTGATATTATGCATAGATTTCAGACAGTTGAACAAAGTCACTATAAATAACAAGTATCCTCTACCAAGGATCGATGATCTCTTTGATCAGTTGAAGGATGCTAATATATTTTCAAAAATAGATCTTAGATCAGGATATCACCAGGTAAAAATAAAGGATGAAGACATCAGCAAGACAACCTTCAGAACAAGGTATTTTCATTATGAATTCACAGTGGTGCCTTTTGGGTTGTCAATTGCACTTGTTGTTTTTATGTGCCTAATGAATGGTGTATTCAGGGAATATCTAGACAAGTTTGACATATTCTTTTTGGATGACATCCTGGTGTATTCCAAGTCAGAGGAAGATCATGAACATCATCCGAGGATGGTGTTGCAAGTTCTAAGAGAGCACCAACTGTATGCCAAATGAGCAAGTGCTCATTTTATCAAAAGTAGATCCATTACTTGGGGCATATCATTTCAAAGGATGGGATAGTTGTAGATCTTGAGAAGATAGAAGCCATCAGGTAATGGTCAGCGCCAAAGACTATAACATAAGTCAGATCCTTTATGGGCCTAGATGGCTATTAAAAAAGGTTCATTGCAGGGTTCTCAAGGATAGCGCACCCCATCACTTCCTTGCAAGGGAAGAAGAAGAAGTTTCAGTGGATAGAAGAATGTGAGAAGAGATTCCAACGATTGAAGTAGATGTTAACCAATGCTCCAATCCTAAGGATTGTAGATCCGAATGAGGATTTTGTAGTGTGCATAGATGCATGCAAAGAAGGACTGGGAGGAGTCCTCGGTAAGAATGGATTCGTAATTTGTTATGAATACAAAAAGTTGAAAGAGCACGAAAGGAACTATGCAACTCATGATTTGGAGTTGGCATCCATCATTCACTCTCTAGAGAAATGGAGGCATTAACTCATGGGAAGGAAGTTCGAACTGAGGATAGAACATAACGGTCTGAAGTATTTGTTCGATCAGCCAACCTTAAATGCTAGGCAGAGTAGATGGTTATAATTCCTCTGTGAGTACGACTTTGATATCAAGCATATCAAAGGAAAGGAGAACAAAGTGGCTGATGCACTCAACATGAGAGTGCATGAATTACATGCTACAACCATTAGCATGTACTGAACTGATATTAAAGGCAGAATTTCGAAGGCTGCAAATGAAGATTTTCAGTACAGGGATTTGGTAGAAAAGCTACAACAAGGTGAGATGCCACAGAAAGTGGAAAATTATAAATTGGAAGCCGATGGAACACTTATGTACCAGACAAAATTTATGCACCTAATGTACAGGACTTGAAACTTTTGATTTTGAAAGAAATTCATAATATGCCTTATGTTGGGCACCTTGGATATCAGAAAACTGTGGCAGCAGTCAAAAGCCATTACTTTTGGCTAGGTATGAAGAGAGAGATTGAGGAATACATTGCTAGATGTATGGAGTGTCAGAAGGTTAAAGCTGAGAACAGGAACCCAGCAGGGTTGCTACAACCTTTACCCATTCCTGAGTGGAAGTGGGAGGTAGTGACAATGGATTTCATCACAAGATTTCCCATAACGGGCAAGCAACATGATTCAATCATAGTGGTGGTGGACAAGCTGATGAAATCTTCCCATTTTATTTCATTGAGGACTACTCACAAGGCAGCTAATTTATGCCAATATCTTTTTGAGGGAAGTGGAATTATTGCGTGGTATCCCCAAGACAATTGTGTCTGACAGAGACCCAAAATTCACCTTAAAGTTATGGAAAGGGTTATTCAAGGGGTTCAGAACGAATCTGAACTTCAACACTGCTTATCATCCTGAATCTGATGGGAAGACAAAGAGGGTGAACCAAGTGATAGAAGACATGCTAAGGATGTATGTGATGAAAAAACCGTCAAAATGGGAAGACTACCTACACTTGGTAGAATTTGCCTACAACAATGGGTATAAAGCATCACTGAAGATAAGCCCATTTGAAGCACTTTACGACAGAAAGTGCAACACTCCAGTAAGTTGGGATAACCCAGCTGATAGAGCAATGGTTGGGCCAGAGTTGCTCAAGGAAATGGAAGAACAAATGCAGAAGATTAAGAAGAATTTGAAATATTCCCAAGATAGGCAGAAGAGTTATACTGATAAGAATAGGACCCACAGGGATTTTAAAGTGGGTGATCATGTTTTCCTGAAAGTAAAAGCTAATAGAAGTTCTGTGAAGCTGGGAAACTGTTCAAAGTTGGTAGCTAGATTTTGTGGATCATTTTAAATACTAGAAAGGATTGAACCAATTGCATATATGCTTGCATTGCCTGCATCCATGATTGTACATAATGTGTTTCATATTTCATTGCTTGAGAAACATATACCTGATGCTAATCATGTAATCGATTGGAATGTGATTCAGGTGGGGCAAGAAGGCGTCTTGCAAGTGCATCCGGTGTGTATACTAGACTGGAAAAGAAAGCATCTCCAGAATCGAGCCATAGGGCTTGTAAAAGTCCACTGGACCTGGGACGGTCCTGGGACGGTCCTGAGGACGCAACATGGGAGAATGAAGATGCTATGCGGGAAGAGTACCCACATCATTTTGAAGATTTTGGAAATCTTGTTGTTGTTTTGTAAATAAATTGCATTGAGGATAGTGAAAAAATAAGGGGAGGGGATTGTAATACCCCAAGTTCGAGCCCCTTCTGAATTGTAATTTTTCTTATAGTATGGTGAGCCAGATGCCAAGGCCAAGAGCCTGATATTTTGTTTGTATATGTAATTACGCAGATCATTAATAAAAATATAAAAATTGTTGCATGCAGATCGACCATGAAGAAGATTTATGGGGGACTAAGCTCCGCTAGGTAGGGTAAGGAAGGGGGGGCTAAGAATTTGGGTCTAGGGGATAATCTAGGGGGCTTACCTATAGAGGAACAATATTTTAATATTATTTCCTGAACACTAAGGTGAACATTATATATTTTGTTATCCTAAGTTCCTGAAAAGTGGGACGTAAGCTAAATGGTGCACATGCAGCTCCAACAAGACAAGTGCCGGCCTGGGCTCATGCAGTCAAAAGCTAAAGCATCAGCTGTGTTGGGGGGTTCACAAGTCATTCTTCCATCCTCCGTTGATTTTGTGCTGCCATTCTCCCATCCTGCACATGAATTTGATTTTGCTCTGCATCTGACCTTTGCATACCCTCATGCATCTTTGAAAACCAGAGAGGGAAGTTGACCTGTGTGATTCGGTGAAACCCAGGCTATCCACACCTGCAGAGTCGAGTTCGTACCTTAACCGTTTTTGGGTTGTTGATTTCTGTTGTCTGAGCAGTGTTGTGTCATAACTGTTGGTTGTGTAGCCACATAGTTCCTTGACGGAGTGTGGCTTGCTTTCGTCGATTGTTTCTTACTGAGTCTTGATATGTCCTAGTGTTCGACTGTTGCCTTTTTGGGTGTCCATACCCATTTTTCCCTGTCGGTGTTGTTGTCATCCGTACCCGACTGTAGCTGAGTCGAATATTGGTTGAAGAGGTAGGTTGTCAGGCCTATGAGCAACTCTCCCAGGTGAGAGAGTCTGCTGGGAAGTGAGTTCTCCTGGAAGGAGTCTCGTAGAAGCCATAGTACTCTGAGACTTCTAGGCCAGCCTGTTGGTGAAGCCCAAGTTCAGGGAGGTGTACTAGCCGATGGACTTGTATTAGTGAAGATGTATCCTCCTGGGGTGGAGAAGGTGTGTGGGGAATGAGGGTCTATGTGTTGTGGGCGTAAGTAGCTCCTGGGATAAAAGATCCTTCATGTTGCTTTGTGCAACTTCCTTGTCATCCTTTCCAAGCCTAGAATTCCCTTGCCCGATGGAGTTTAGTCCTGACTCGGGGGTGACCCACTGTTGAGAGTGATGAGCAGCGCGGTCTAAGGCTGGGAGGTTCGTGGAAGGTCTGCATGCAGTTGGTGGATTTACTCCAGATAAAAGATAAGTATTATTGTTGTTCTTAATTATGTATTTTATGCATGTTTTGTGATGCTTGTATGTTTTCATGTGTTTCGTTTCATGTATGAATTGTTGTTAATTCTATTTAAGTATGTATGAGGGCAGTAACTCTATGCTAAATGTGTTAAATTCATTAAAATGCATATATATTGTATAAGCTGTAAATTCCACATGGTAGCATTACTCGGTCTTTGGAGGGATGGGGATATTACAATGGTTGAGTATGGTTGACCATGGTTGACTTGGGTTGGCCATGGTTGAGTATGGTTGACTGTGGGTTAGTATGGTTAACTAATTTTTACCAGGGTTGAATATGGTTGATGATGAGTGACTATGGTTGACCATGGTTGACCATGGGTGACTATGGTAAGTTTGATTGACTATGGTTGACTATGAATGACCATGGTAAAGTATGGCTAACCATGGGAAAAATGCATCATGAGATTTTTTATTAGGAGAACACAAAGACCGTGTGTCGAGATTACTTTGCACTTTTTACTTGACTATGACTTTGGGATTAACTTTCCTAAAGGGTTGGTGTATATATGACCCCACATATTGGCCTTAGGCAACCAAAACTTTGTTTTTATTTATCTAAGTATTTATTTTCTTAGTATTGTATTGGACTCAACTACACTAATGAAGACATTGATATGTATACATTTGGACCTATTTGATACACCTACATGTTGATAGTGCATGATTTTTGTTATTTCATGTTTATGATGATCATAGTTGTGTGATTCCATTTTGGTTATGTAATTAAAATATTTAAATTATCCTCACATGGATATTAGTTTAGGATTTTTTCTATGTACATATATAGATGCAATGCATGATTTAAGTGAATATATACACACTTGTTGATTGGTCATTAGTGTCATGAAAGTGTTTTGTGAGCCATTCGTGAGTTAACATATAGGTTGATGGGATATCCAAGAGCTAAATGGATGTAGGTTTGAGGCAAATTGGAATTCATAAACATTAGGAAGATCACTGCATGCTAATTTTATTTATGATTTTGATTATGATTTCAAATAATACTATTATTCATGGATACGTGTGGTTTTTATGAGAACAAGGATTGCATAGAGTGGTTATTTGAAGCTCTTATAAAAAGAGTGATACAGTATGGTTGGGACTCAATGTTAGGGAGTTGACCCTAGTTCTATTAGAAGGGATGGAGGTTTTACCCACCATGTATCTTTCGGAACCTAGAGTCATGGGAGGATAGTGTTAACCACACTCCCATAGTTATGTGATGACAATTGTTAGTTCCCTGTTGGGGAAGTTAGGTTAATATAGTCAATGCTTCCACCTTATGATTATATTTGGAGTTATATTTAATATAGTCAATGCTCTAGTATATTGTAGAAGAGGAGGAGATGAGAGATGGAAGATGGAAGTAGAGTTGATTAGGTGTTCAAGTGAGAATCCAAGTCTAGAAGGGATCATGATATGAATTGGGTTGTTTCATTCTTTATTATAGGGCATCATGATTATATTTTCATATTTCCTAAATACACTTGTCTAGTTCATTTTTTATAATTTTTGGGTGATATGTAGCATGTTATTGAATCATTATTATTATTGTTAATGGAAGTTATTATACAATGCACTTACTTTAATTATTTGCATGCATGCATGATTGTGAACATAAAGGAATTGTGCATTAGAAACATTCATTTCTCATTGTTATTAGTACATGTGCAAGGTACGTATACAATAGTTATTGTAGCTACGTAAATACCCCCAAGGTGCATACACTAGTATGATTGAATAGATATTAATAAATATCTCCCAAAATCCTTTTTTTGAACCCCCTCCATATATATACATCTTTCCAATAACAAAAAAAAACTCTTTTTTTTAAAGATACCTATTTTTATACCCTACATACCTCCCCCCAATGCCTACAATATATTTACTTTATTTTACACAATTTTAAACCTCCTATATAGATGAACGTAATAGTATATTGGTGAATAAGGTGGAGCCCTTGTGCTTTACTTATATCTGATGTTTCTACTCGATTCTTATTGAGTTTTTAGTCAGAAAGAGATCCAAAGATCCCTGTTGCTATAATATTAGCTTACTCCCTTGTTTTGCGTTCATGGTTAAGAAGAGAGGTACATGGTACAATTACAGTGTTATACATACTAGTTTTTTTATGTGTTTCATCAACCACATAACACGGTAATGATAGTTTCCTTCGTTCCCTTCGAGGATTAAATTTTTCATGGAATCACAGAAGTGTTAAATTTTCTCCTTGAGAGTTGGGTAAGCATAGTTCATTGGGTAAGCATGGTTCAAGTCGTCGAAAATTAAAAATATAATCAAGCAAATTTTATTTTATTTTAAAAAAATATACAAAATTTTATATAAGTGTCATTCATGGCTTATATATGTGCACCTCACATCCCCTTGGAGTATGGAGAAACACTTATTTGGATAAGCATAGTTTATGTTTTTGAAAATTAAAAAGATGGTCAAACAATTTTTATTTTATTTAAAAAAATATACAAAATTTTATAAAAGTGTCACTTATGGCTTATATATATGCACCTCACATCCCCTTGGAGTATGGAAAAACACTTATTTTGATGAGTTCTAGACTAATCCAAGTATAAAGACTTGGTAGAGAAAGATATAAAGATTTTGGATTTTTTCCTATTTGGTAAAAAAAAATAACACTCACACACTAAGAATATTTTATTAAAAAACATCACTTATAAAAATTGTACATACATTTTTATATATTTTATTAGTAAGTTAAAAGGTTGACAAATTTCATGCAATTTAATTCCCGTTTACGAACTGAAATTGTATTGATGGAAAAATTTAGAGGAATCTGGCTACTGCCTTTTTGGTGCCGTTTGCATTTGGATTTTTTTCCAGTGGTGGCCAGTTACCAACGCCTCCGTTTAAAGCATTCCATTTTTTATGTATCCAAAAAAAAAATTGTAAATATATGAAATCCATGATAATTTTAATGCCTCTTTCAGTAACCCATTGTGTTTTTGATAGACTGTTAGGGCACAAGGTTTTTCATAACCATTGATTGTATCTGCGAGCTCTGATATTTTCTGCGTGCTTTTTTTTTCTCTGCTCTGGTTTCTTCCTTGCCGTGTGTTAGGTGTACCTTGTCCCTGCAACTATGCAGGCATTTTAGTGTTGTTCTTTGAAAATGTAGCCACATTGCTAGAGTCGATGGTAACATCCATATCTCCCAGAAATAGTTGGCCTCATGAAATTTGTGGCCATTTACTTCTTATACCATCTGGTTTTGGAAGATTTGTGTGATATGGCTGTTTTGTCTAAACATAAGGTTGTGGTTGTGTAAACATTTTACTTTTTTATAATTTTATTGGAATCATGTGAAATTGATTTCGGTGAAATTAATCATTTTCTGTGGTTTAAATTGCATTTTTTGGAATCTATGAAATTGATTTTGGTGAAATCATTATTATGGTTTAAATTGCATTTTTTGGAATTTGTGAAATTGATTTTGGTGAAATAGTCATTGTGGTTTAAATTACATTTTGAATATATAAATAGATTCAACATCATGAAAAATCTAATGAGCATTAGAATTATATAAACTCAATCACTCAAATCTAAAGTTTCAAAAAAATTTGACGAAATTTCAATAAAAAATATCTAAAATATATTTGTAAAAACTAAAAAAATACATTTAGAATGTCTATATTTTCAAAATATTTTATTATTAAATTTAGAGTGCATATATGAACTTTCTAGATTTGATATATGGCTTTCAAAAATATTGAAATCTACAATGTTGTTTTGTTAGTC
>JASDQU010504551.1:93739-107000 GCA_032191745.1 Picea mariana | reverse complement strand
ACAAAGGTTTATGGAGGAATTGGGAAAGAAGCAGAAGAATAGCAGGTTGTACTGTGACAGTGAGAGTGCAATTCATCTTGAAAATAACTCAGCCTTACATTCAAAGAATAATCATATACAATTGAGGTACCACTTCATACGATCCACCTTGGAAGATGGACGTTTGAAGTTGGAAAAGATACACACTAGACAGAATCCTGTAGACATGTTAACAAAGGGAGTAACCAAAGAGAAACTGAGTTCTTGCTCAGTTTCAGTTGGTCTTCAAGAATGAATATGAAGATGAGAAATTTTCCAAGTCCAAGAAGGTTCAGAGTCCAGCATATACAGCAGTGGTGGAGTTGTTGAGATCAGTCTCCAAGTGGGATATTGTTGGTTGTGGAGCCTAATTATCTTCCCGATTCAGAGGTCTTTTACTTCCAGCCATGTTTATACCCCATGAAGTATTTACACCCCAGAAGTATGTACACTCTTCCATGCGGAGGAGTGCAGAGGGTAGGTACCCCCTCTGTGGGGTTCGGGAGGGCTATCCCACCAGTTGGGGGGGTTTGGGGGCAAGTGGGCCCCCAGTGGGGGTTCGGGGGTGAAGCCCCTGAAGGAAAAAATGCCTTGTAAAAGTATATTGTAATTTCATTGTAAATCTGGACCGTTCATTATAAGGTCATAGATCTAACGGTAGAATTATGTTAGGGTTTTTTGCCCTAGAAGGAAACCTTCTGTTATGAGGGAAATGTATTGTAGCTATGCATTATGGTGAGTATTGTATTCTGAGAGAGGATACTGTGAGAGAAAGAAGAGTAAGTTACATCGAGTTTTGTTGTAGGTTATATCCCTTCATTTGTTGGATAATAATAAAGGAAGGACCTGCCAATTTCTCTGGTGGGCGTACTCCACACTGGGTGAACCATGTAAATCTGTGTCTCTCTTGTATTGTGTATCTTTTGTTTTTTGTTTCTGCATTTGTTTTATTTTATTTCTCCACATTCATGTTTTTCTAACACGTTGTTAGGGTTTAGCTACGTTGTGAACTAAAGTTGAATACTAATGAACTGTAATAACTAAGTTCTCTATTAAGGTGTTACAATCACATATCTATGTCCCAGCTAAGGTTACAGACACTGGAGTCCCACAACCACCCCTTCCTCTACCTTGGGTGAGACTTCATCTGCTTTGTAGGTGTTTCTGAAAGGGACAGTAGTTAGGGTTTTGTTGGTGCATTGTTGTAGCTTTGAACCTTGGGTCTTCCCCTCTACCAACAACCCTTCAGGTACCTCATCACATGTTTTGCAGCAACTAGGTGAACACATCTGAGTTCTACCATAAACTGACTCAAGGTGTTCACAAAAAAACATATATCTGGCATGGTGTTCGTCAGATATATCAACGATTCAATGATCCCTTTGTAGAACGTAGCATCAATCAATTCTAACGAGGTGTCAACCAGGAGCTTCAACTTTGTTTCCATGGGTGTATTCATGGACTTGCAGTCCAACATATCAAATATCTTCAGTATTTCAACTGGATACTTCCCTTTGTTAAGGAAGATTCTCTCTGGGCTCTGCCAGACCTTGAGATCTAAGAAATAGTGCATTAGGACAAGGTCTTTCATCTCAAATTCTGCAGTGAGCTTCTTCTTACATTCAGTGATGAGATTTTATTCTCCAATTAAGAATAAGTTATCCACATATAGCAGCAATATAACAATCTCATCATTCATAACCTTGAAGTAAAGCTTACAATCAACTTTACTCTTGGTAAAGCCCAATCTCATCAAAAAACTGTGAATCCTTCCATACCAAGCTCTAGGGGCTTGCTTCAATTCGTATAGATCCTTCTTCAACTTGCACACATGAGTCTTCATGTCTTCAAATTCAAATCCTTGAGGTTGGTCTATATACACTTCTTCTTCAATGACACCATTCAAGAAGGCATTTTTCACATCCATCCGATGTAACTTCCACTTCATCTTAGCTGCAAGGGATATGATGGTTCTGTTTAAAGTGTATCTGGCTACAGGAGAAAACGTCTCTTCATAATCAATGCATTCCTTTTGAGAAAATCCACGAGCAACAAACCTTTCTTTATATTTCTCAATACTTCCATCAACAACATGTTTTATTTTGAAAATCCATTTGGAAGATACCACATCCTTGCTCTTCGGTTTGGGAACTATTTCCCATACCTCATTCTTTATGATGGATTGATATTCTTCTTTCATGGCATCTTCCCAATCTTTCTTTTGAATGGCTTCTTCAAAGCAGGTAGGATCCTTCTCTAAGATATCACACATCAACTTCATATGAATGGAGAATGGATTTGGTTTCTTCACTTGTCTCATGGTTCCTTCGGGGACATCATACTTCTCTCCATATTGAATAAGTTCCCTTGCCCAGACTATATTTCTCTTGTGGGAGATCGACATGTGGGGAGGTTCTTGATATTATATTATGTCATGGTATTCTAGAATATCCTCATCAGGGGAAGCTATGACTTCCCTCACTGGTTCTACAACTCTGGGAGATACAAGTTCCTCTTCATATACTTCTTCAAGCTAGCATCTTTTTGATTTCTTGAGTGTTACATCTTCATCAAAGGTTACATCCCTATTGATATCAATATGATGGTAACCTGGTATATAAAATCTGAAGTACTTGGAGACCTCACAATATCTAACAAATATTCCCTTCTTTCCTGAAGGGTCCATCTTGGTTCTCTTCTCTTTTGGAATATGTACAAATATTGGGCAGCCAAATATTTTGAGATGGATTACTTTTGGCTTCTTTCCCTAGAACATCTCTTAAGGGGTCTTGAACCCAAGTGCACTATGGGACAATTTGTTTTGTACATATACTGTTGTTTTTATTGCTTCTACCCATAAGTACATTGGAAGATCTTGATCATGGATCATGGTCTTCACTGCTTCCATTATAGTTTTGTTCTTTCTTTCTGCTACACCATTTTGTTGAGGATTGTAGGGAGTGGTGAGCTCCCTATTGATCCCGGCATCTTTGAAAACCTTTGAAAACTATTTTGAGGTGTATTCTCCTCCATTATCTAACCTGAGTATATTAATCTTTCTTTCAGAAACATTCTCTGTCAAGGCTTTGAATTCCTTGAATTTACTGAACACTTCATCTTTTGATTTCAAAAAGTAAACCCAGGTTTTATGAGAATAGTCATCAATAAAAGATACATAGTATACATACTCACAGATGGAGGATGATGGCATTGGCCCACACACATCTGAGTGAATGAGCTCTATGAATCCTTCTTCTTTACTGTCTCTCTTCGGAAAAGGGTTCTTGATGTTCTTTCCTTGGGCACATCCATTGCACGCACCTTCATGGTCAAGATTGAGTTCTGGTAGACCTGTGACTACCTTTCTTACATAAGTTAATGCCTTGTAGTTGATGTGGGATAATATTCTATGCCAAATTTCACATGGATTCTCAATGGAGTGGGTCATGGTTGCTTTTGAGTGACCCTTTAGCTTATACAAGCCACCTTCTTCTTTTCCAATAACAATTGCTTCTTCCATGGTTTTTCCTTTAGCCCACATAAGGAATTCTCCATCTATGAAGGAAACTCTGAAACCTTTCTTTTCTAAAGCTGAGATGGAGAGTAAATTATTTTTCGAACCTGGTACATAGAGTACATCCTTCATATTCATTGGGGTCCCTGAATTAAGCTTGTAATTTGATTCTCCTACTCCCTTGATAGAGTATTGATAATCATCTCCAAGTGTAACTTTCTGAGAAAAATTTTTTTTCTGAAAGGCAAGAGAGAATGTCTCTTTGACCTATCATGTGCTTGGAAGAACCACTATAAATGAGCCAAGTGTCCTCACCAGGTGATACTGATCCTGAGAGGGAAGATATTAAGACATAGTCTTCAATATGTTCTTTTATCATCTTTGTGGGTGGCTCTTCATATTCAATTGCATGGGCATGGTACTTCTTGTTTTTCTTCTTGTATTCTTCTCATCTAGCTGGACAATGTTTCACAATATGTCCCATCTTGTCACAATGGTAACATTAGTAGGATGAGAAATCTTTTTCTCTTTTTTGTCCTTTCTGAAACTTCTAGAATATCCTTGGTTGAGATTCTTTATGTATGAATTTGTTTTGGAGGTGAGACTCCTTACGAGTTTCTTTTTGGAAGTAATACTTATTTCTTCCTCCCTTAATGTGAGTAGCCAAGTCTTGATCTTTATATCTTGATCGCAAATCTTATCGGTTAGCTACTCTTGATTCTTCTTGAACACATTCTTCCCAAAGACTGTCAAATTGTAGTTTGTATTTTCTGGCACAAATAGTTTGGATGAATTCATCCCAAGGTCTTGTGAGACCATTAAGGGTCGTCATTATAATTTCTTCTTCATCTATAGTATCTTCAATTGCTTCTATTTGTTCTTTGAATTGTGATATTCTAGAGAAATATTCTTGGATTGTTTCTCCTTTTTTCATCCTTGTATTCTTGAGTTGATTCCTTCGATTCATCTTCCAATTGATGTTCTTTCCTTCATATAATATGGTTAGGGCATCAAAAATTTCTTTTGGAGTTATCTTTGAAGACACTTGAGGAATCAAGTGATCTTTGATAGAATCTGCAATGATTCTTTTGGCCCTAACTGTGTCCTTTTGGTGTTTTTCTTTAGCTACAACATCAACGGGTTATAGTACATCCTCTTTAATGGATCTTTATAGGTCATTCTCTTCAAGAATGAGTCCAATCCTATACTTCTAGGTGTGAAATTTTTCCACACCTTCTAACTTGTCAACAAGCTTAGTTCTTGCAGACATCTTTTACCTGGAGCTAGGAAAATGACCAAAAATAAAAATGCTCATAATTGAATTTTAAACTTACCAGGAGGTGCGATTAGCTGAGGCAAGTAGTCTAGTGTGGTTAGATTTCATAAAACCCATTTTCCCCCCTTCAAACTTGACCAACAGATTTCTGGACTAGTGCTTCTAGTTTTCTAGTACTTCTGGTTTTCTGGTACTTCTGGTTTCCTGGTACTTCTGGTTTTCTGGTACTTTTGGTTTCCTGGTACTTCTGGTTTTCTGGTACTTCTGGTACTGGTGAAAACTAGGGTTTCACTTTCTGGGAGTTCTATCAACTGAAAAGGTGCATTGAAGGTGCCAAAGAGTTCCTTGGGCTAGGGAACACTTTTCTAAATGACTTTTGGGCTAAAATTCCTCTTCAATAAAAAGCCCTAATTTTCTTGTACGACAATAGTGACGTTTTTCTTTTTCCTATGAAAGATGCTCTCTTCAACTTAGATCTGATACCATGCTAGAGTTTAATATATTATTAGGTTGCTTTTCAATTTACTATATAACCATAGCATAAATAGGATCACTGAGAGAAACACAATCACAAGAGACACATCATTTATCCTGGGAAACCCTCATGGGGGAGAAAACCCAGCAAAAATTTCCTTAATATAGATAGCCAATACAATGCCAAGACAATAACCAAACACTAGATAATATCCTCTCCCAAGTAATGCACCTCTCTCTCGTCCTTCTTCTCCAACTACAACTACCAAAATTGCACTCTGGATGATCGAATGAGTGAGTGAGCAAATGAGGCACTGGCTTCCTTTATTTATACAAACTACCAAGTGCTGAAAGGAGGTGTCTCTTCACTGGCAGGGCCGACTTCTCTTTCTAGGTGGTTAGAACCAATTTAATTTGCCTGGGGTGAAAATTCTCAATTTGCATATTACAATTAGGGTTTGACCAATCCACAAAAGGGGATTTGGTCAATTACAATGCCCGACATGATCAATCCACAATAGTGGATTGATCTAATGAATAATACATCAATAATAAATAGAATAATCTTTGCAGTTACAATATTTCAACAATTTCTTCTCCAAGTTTGGGGGTACCAAATAGAGTGTAGAGGTGGTCAGTGCCATCATGGAAGAAAACCCTCAATGAAACATCATGTGGTGGGGGGAAAACCGAGGATCAAGGAGGACAAGTGGGGAGGTGTGGAGTCATCACAAGGGGGGTGTGAGTTTCTAGTGAGGGGGATTGAAAGGATGGGGATAAGAATGACTGTGGAGGTATCGAGGGGGTAGTTGTGTGAGGAGGAGGTGAGGTGGACAGAAGGGGGGCGTTGTGGCCAAAAGTAGATGGGAGAGAACGAAATGGATTGGTCGACATTGTCTAGATGTTTTCTTCAACGAAGGGATCCACGAAATAGTCGACAAGATCCTCCAGCAAGACTACTGAGGGGAGGACCCTTTTGGGGAAACCTTAGGTCACGAAGACTAGGGGAGGATAGAATAGTGAAACCACAAAAAATTTAAGAAAACCACCTCAATATAATAGTATGTTAGTATGACAACCACTACCATTATGAACATATTTTTTGCTAAAATCTTTATGATATGTCATAGTTTTTATATTGTTGCGAACTAATACTTATAGCAAAAGGATAGGGAATTTTACAGTCATAAACAATTTCAAGATGAAAACCAAAACTTATTTAACTTTATTCTTCCACATATATCCACAAACAAATTCTATAAAAGAGAAGAAGAAAATACATATCACTACACAACTAAACTAATATTATGTTAATAGAAAAACCACCACTATATATATGTATATAACAAGGAAGATAAACCTCTCATCACTCATAAGATCAGCACAACATGAATAAGTGGTTTCATGAATAACTTTGAACAAACTTACCATTCTACAACATGTCAATTGTGTTCCTTGTACTTTTTTTTCTTTACTATGAGGTTTGTCTTGATGATCCATGAGAAACACTTAGAATAAAATATATGGAATTAAAAGAGATTTATTCTTTTGTTTTTAATGTAATTTTTTTATAATAAATTTAATAAATGCTACTTAAAAATAAATTAAAGCAAAGTATAGTATAGTTAGTGGCAATGCGTATTTGAGGTTTAGTGGTAAATAATGTAGAATTTTATATGATGAATTTAGATTTGGTTTTGAGTGTATTCTTTTTTTTTGTAAGTTAGAGATATATATTAAAACCTTCTGGAATCAAAAAATTATAGCTGTCAAGGTAAATAGTGAGATAGTGGCAGCATCACCCAGATGGGAAACTGATGTTGCCACATGTCCATAGGGTTCACAAATGTCCAAACAGTTCACAATTGAAGTAAAAGGAGAGAAAAATATTCTGTGAAAAATAACTGTGCTAAGCCTAGAAACTAAGGTGCCTCGCAGGGCTAGAACCTAGAGAAATAAATTGTCTAAAGACATAAAAAATCCAAGAAAACCTGTGAACGTTGATTTCTTCCGGAGCTTGGGCCTAGCTTCCATTCCTTCTGAGGATAATTCACAATGTCCTTGGCTAGAGTCCTTGTGTCCGAAGTGGTTTTCAATATATCACTTAGGAGAGTCTCCAAGTTCCCCTTGTGGTGCTCTCAATGATCATCTATGTTCAACAGCTCCGCCATGTCGCACTTGACTTCGAAGACCGAGTTTTGGGTGATGTCCAGAGAATTTTGCAGCTTCATAAACTCATCACACCAAGTACAAGAGGGCAGGGGCAGAAGAGGAGATGAAAGAGGTGGTGGTACATCAGAAGAAGAGGGTGGGGAGACAGAAGAAGGGAGAGGGGAGGAGGAAGAAGTGAGGGGGGTGGTCAAGTTGGGGAGAGAAAATGGAGAGGGCAGGCGAGAGGGAGGCTGGTGTATGGGTGGTGGTTATAGGATGAGATTAGGTGTGAAGCCAAGGGAGTTTCCCATGATATCAAACCACTCCACTCTGCATGTCCACGGGGAGGATAGGGGAGGGAGATCCGGAGTGGAGGCATGTTCTAGAGTCTGAGGTAAGTTATGAGTAGCTTGTCATCCTCTCCCTTACTAGCCTCGCCCCCACGAGTTATACCACTCCATCCCTTTCTTAGATTTTCCCCTTTTCCTTAGCATCGGGAAGAAAAACATGAGAGGAGGGATGAACACAAACCAGAGATCGATAAAACTAGAGTTGAGGTTGCGAGGAGAAAGGGCCGAGGTGTGAGAATGAGTGGAAGAAACCACAGGAGAAAAATATAACCCATGGAGCCAAAGCTTGCGATGGGACTGGTTGGGAGGCCAACCCATCGCATTAACTTCATATTCATCTTGGAGCGCCATCACCATAACTAGAGCTATGAAAGGGTGATAGTGGGGGTACACAGCTATAAAAATTGAATGCATGGTGTTAAATGCTGGCATTAGAGGGTGGGAGTGCGGTGTGCGGTGTGCGGTGGAAAGGCGTTGAGTGGATTGAGGCCAGGTGTCCTCCCACCTGTTGGAGGGAGAGATTTGCTCGGTGACACCCCATCTGTGGGTTGATCCTTGATGTGTGCTATGGTTATGTAGGAAACAATGAAGGGGTGGGTCGGACAAGAGGTTGGAATGCAATAGAAATATCCTTCCTGCAAATCAACCCCGAAATTCACCAGCTTATTCACCGCTTGATTAACGTTCCTTCGAATGTGGGAGGGGATAATTACCCACTGAGGTTGAAGAATTGATTTTATTCTGATCAACCCATTTATGAGTCTCCAACTTGGGGAAATCCTTTCCATATCTACTCCATTTAGGATGTGGGAGAGGTGGTTGATGATGATTTGAGAGTCTCCTTCTGTTATAAGAAGATTAATCCTTTGATCCTTGGCCTCTTGAAGTCCTTTGAGTAGGCCTCATATCTCAGTTGCATTGTTAGTGTTATACCCTAAGTTCCACACTATCAAGAGAAGGATCTCTCCTTTGTTGTTGTGAATGGTAGCCCCATAACCTGTTGGGCTCATATTCCCTTTGGAATCTCCATCAAAGTTGATTTTGAGATAACCATCCTGTGTGGCCTTCCATTGAGAGTGACTATTCTTATTTGGATGTCCAGGGATTGAAGTTGGAGGACTTAGGGTGAGGCAGAGTTGTCAAGCATTGAGAATGATCTTCTCACTGGGTGGGAAATACAAATATGGAATCGTCCAATGGTGTAAATTGATTGTTTCCTTGATGTTGGAGAGGATTTTGGACCATATTTCTTGCCAATTTATTGAGGAGGAGTTGAATATCTGACGATTCCTTTCTTTCCAGATTTGCCAAAGAATAAACCCAGGGAGTAGCTACCAATTTTGATTGAGGATGGGAGAGTGAAAAATTGAGTCTCGTCATCCATCAATGGTTTCCCTTAGGCTGGAACGGTTTTTTTCTGAGGTTCTCATAATGTTGGCGCATTGATCCCTGATTTATGAACTGAAGGGGCAGAGGTTGGGGAAGTGATTTTGGGTTTCCTCCTCATTGCAGCATAAAGGGCACCAAGATGGACCTTTGAAGCCTCTTTTTGATAAATTTTCCTAAGTGAGGATGTTATTGTGCACTGTTAGCCAGATGAAGGTATTGATTTTGGGCCATAGCTTTGCTCCCCAAATTTTATTCCAAACTGCATATTTTGGGAGGGAATTATGACCCGCGCTAAGAAATTAACCTCTTTGATGTTGAAGGTACCTGTGGTGGATTGTCCCCACCTTAGAATGTCCTCACCCTATTGGCTGAAAATCTTTCTTGAATTGATCTTGTTGAGAAAGGGATGGAGATTTACCTCAGGGGGTATATTCAACTCCTCGTCAATATATTTCCATCTACGCCAAGTGATTCTATTTTTCTCGTGATTCCGATAGTCGGCCACTTTTAAAAGACCCGTGACTTCCATTAGGGGTTTATAATTTCTCAAAGTTGTATCCTTATCCAGAGTAGGAAGTTGCTATCAAGATCCATTCTAGAAAAGGGCTGAGGTCCCATCTTGAAGTTCCCATAAAGCATGATTAGTGACCATCCCCTTTTTTTTCTTGGCCTCATTCCAAATCAGTGATCCTGGGCCTTGGTCGTTCCATCTGATTAGTTCTTTCTCCAGAGTGATAGGTGTGTATTTTCTCCTCTAGAGGCACACCCATAGGTTGTGAGGACTCTTTAACCATCTCCACCAATTTTTTCCACTTAGGACTTTATTGAGGAATGACGGATATCTAAGACCAAGTCCCCCTACATGCTTTGGTATGCACATTTTTTTCCATCTTAACAGATCCATTTTGCGCCCATCCTTGGCACCTTGCCAGAGGAAGTTCCTTTGGATGTTCCTAATGATTGTTAGGATGAAACTTGGGGCTACTAGGGCCAAGAACGCATAAACAGGGAGTGCTTGAAAGAAAAATTTAAGGAGAATTAAATGACTAGGAAGATTGACAAAACTGTGGCTAATATGATCAACACTGAAAATCCAAACCACAGAAATCTCATTAATAAGATTGAGGGAGCGAAAATTCTAGGAGGCTAGTATTTTCTTGAATTTGGACAGAAGATCTTCCCAGGAGGTATTCCTTAATGGATTGTTGATAAGAGGGATTCCAAGAGGGAGATGTCGGTGAACCCTAGGAGATAAGTGATGTGGAGTTGCACCTGGATGGGCATGTTGAAGAAGAAGATAAAGGACTTGGTTAGTTTTACATCCATAACCAAAGCATCACAAAACAAGTTGATCATGGAAAGGATGCAGGTGGCTTCCCGAACTGTGGGGAGTCCCATCATTAGAATGTCATCCATGAATTGACTATGTGATATGGATGGGGAAAGTCCGTGTAGGGAAAGTCTTAAGAGGGAATGATCGGTGATGGCCACTTTGATAGTTAGACTTAGTCCTTCCGTCATTAAGATGAAAAGAAAAGGCAAGAGTGGATCCCATTGTTTGATACCTCTGGAGGGAGATAAGGGTTTGGATGACATGCCATTAACCAGGATGGAGAATAGGGCAGACGAAGTGAGATTGACGATCCAGGTGACCCATGAGGGATTGAAGACAAAGCCTAGGAGGTTAGCCTTCAAGTAATTCCAAATGAGTTTATCAAAAGCTTTGGAAAGATCCAGTTTCAGAAGCATACTAGGTGATTTGGTTGATTGGAGAGAGTGGATCACCTTGTGCACTAGAATAATGTTGTCCATGATCTTTCTTCCCTCCACGTACCCTAACTGTTCCTAAGAGATAATAAATGATAGGATGGTTTTGAGACATTTGGCGATGAGATTCGTGATGAGCTTGTAGATCACATTGCAGAGTGCAATGGGTCTGAATTGATTCAGAGTGGTGACTTTGTTCTCTTTTGGAATGAGAGTGGGGAAAGTCGCATTGAGAGCATGTAGAACCTACCTTGAATTTATGGAGTCCTCTATGATCTCCCATACCTCCTCTCGGATCATATCCCAGCAGTAGTAAAAAAATTATGTTGTGAAGACATTAGGTCCTGGGGCTTTGCCCATCGTGGTGTCCTTGAGGGCTTGATCAACCTCTTCCTGGGTGATTGGGTGCATATGAGCCTCATTTTTTACTTTAGTGAACTCCTTTGGAATATGCTTGATGATGGATTCTATAGCTTGAGTGTGATTTGTTGGGGGCTCTGAAAGAAGGTGCCTATAATATGTGAGAAGTTCTTGTTCAATGTCTGCATGTTTTTGTATTTCCATACCTTGATCCCATACAAGATGAGTGATGTGATTAGTATGAAAACTTTGAAGCATCAATCTGTGGAAGAATTTATAGTTTCTTTCCCCCTCTTTGAGCCATTGGATGCATGATTTTTGCCTCCAGATAATTTCTTCATGCACCTGTCTCTCTTCAAGTTGTTTATTGAGGGTGGTCTTTTGGTCCTTTAAGGAATCAGTAAAACCTTGATGTCTGATCTTCTGTTGGAGGTATTGCATTTTCTAGTTTAGGATTTATTGGGCTTGGAAGATGTTACCAAAATTGGATTTGTTCCATGTCTTTAGAAGTTTCTTAAATTTTTTTAACTTCTGCTGGAATTTGTACATAGGAGTACCTTTTGAGATTGTTGCTTCCTTCCACCAATGGCCAATGTTTTCTTGAAAGTCCGAGTGTGTCAACCCAAATTTCTAAAAGAGAAAGGGCTTATTTCCTAGGGTGCCATTGATGTTCATCGTAAGTAGTATCAGCCAGCGATATCATCCTAGAGTATCAATCACAGTGGTTTTCCAAGTGAGACCCTCCAGCATGAAGGGTTCAAAGATTGGGAAGCAGTCTAGTCAGAAAGAGACATGTTGTGCACCCGATCATCTATTAGACCAAGTGAAGAGTCTATTGTTCATTTCTACATCGATGAGGTCCAACATGTTGATGGTTCTATGGAAATGTTCATTGTCACTGCCCAATCTGCGAGTGCCCCCCTTTTTTCCTCCAATCCAGTTATCATGTTGAAGTCTCCCGCTAGTATCCAACATCGATTGCCAATGTGGTTGGCAATCCATTCCAGATGGTGGAGGAAGGATTCCTTGTCTCCCTAGGTTGTGAGGCCATATACATTTGAGATGTAGCTTGGCTTGTTCGAACCGATGATTCTGAATGAGGCTGCGATAGTCCATTTGGAAGTAAAGAAACCTTCCATGAGAATAGTGGTTGGGTTCTAGAGTATGGATAGACCCCCTGTTGTACATGTTGCATCTACTTCTACTATTTTTTATTGATTCCATCATTTTGTGAGTATTTGAGTGGCTTCATCCCCCACACATTTTGTTTCATGTAGAAGAAAAATATTTGGTTGTTCCTTCATTATCCTTTCCCGAAGCAAGAATTTATTAATTCATGCATTGAGGCCCCTAATATTCCAAGATAACATCTTCATGATGAGGTTGAGAGTTGGAGAGGAGGAAAGTAGTTCGAGATCAGGTGGATCTGGCTAGATTTCACCAGGAAGTTTCCTACATATTGAATGAGCTGGTGCTTTGGTTTTCTGCCCCTTTTATTCTCTTCTATGGTGGGTTTACATTGGTATTTTGAGTGCCCTTTTTGGATTCCCAGACTCTATTTGGCTTGGGTCGATCCCCTCGCCATGGAATTAAGGAAGACTTTGTGCACTTTGCATAACTAATCATGTGGGATGGTTTATAACTCTTATTTACGATAGGCTTGTTCAAAGCATACCAGATCTATTCCCACCAGTTCCTGATCCTCCAGATCTATGTCAGGGTCTCCTATTTCCAGTCCTAGATTTGCGTGGAGGGAGGTTTCTGAGGTGGGGTTTTAAGGTTTTGTAGAATTAGGTGGGATCGTTCCTAGGTTATCTTTAGCATGATATGAGGGAGATGGATTTTTCAAGGGGGAAGAGGGGTTGATGGGATTTTCTAGGATTTTCTAGTGGGCTTCGAAGAAGTTACTGGTTGTTGACCGGCGAAAATGTTCGTCCGTCAATTGAGAGAGTGGAACCGGTC
>JASDQU010504551.1:47216-82416 GCA_032191745.1 Picea mariana | reverse complement strand
TCTAGAGAATAAAATTATGAAGCGTTATCAAAGACTATACAATCAGGGATACCGAAACGAGTGATGATATTCGAGTTTAGAAAAACAATCACCTGACTTGTGTTAACAGTTATTAACGCAGTAGCTTCGGGTATTATCTGTGGCTGTCACAATATACTTGTGCTATTGTGAGGATGGAGGGTTAATAAGACCTATGATATCAAGGCCCCATTGCTGGAAAGGAGAATTGACTGAAACGGGTTGCAAGGGGAAGGCTGGTTTTTGCAATCGCCCTGATGCTTTCTGACAAATGATACATTTATGACACAAGGCATGGGCATCTCTAAAAAGCGTGGGCCAGTAGTAACCGGCTCTTAAAACCTTATGAGCAGTAGTGTCACCATCGAAGTGACCACCAACCTCTCCTGCATGCAACTCAAGCAAGACTTTTTCTGCTTTTTCCTTTTCGAGGCAGCGCATCAGTACGCCGTCAAAATTTTGACGAAACAGTATACCGTTAACTAGATGAAAGGAGGCGGACTTTAGTCTCAATGCTCTTCTCTTGGTAGGGTCAAGGTGATAGGGTGCTGATCCATGTTCAAGACAAAATCTAATATCGTCGTACCAAGGACTTATGAGGTTTTGTGCGCAACAATTCAAACTTTGATCGCGTTGTTCTAGGTTTGACGTATCACTATCTTCTCGCTGTCCTATTTCTGAATCAAGAACCAACTTACACAATCCTTGGCCTCTCACAATCTATGCTGGGGTGATCTCTAAGTCATACTCCTGCAAGGAGGTGACCCAGTTGGCTCTCTTCTCTCCTAACTCCTTTTGTACTAACAAGTTCCTTACTGTAGGGTAGGTGACAATGACCTTTGTCCTTGACTTCAAAAGATAGGACCGGAAGTGCTTAACTTCTTTGAAAATAGCATAGGCTTGCCAATCAACCGTTGGGTAGTTAAGTTCAACACCTTTGAAAGCAGATCTCATAAAGGCGATGGGTACTTCGTTGTTCTTGGAATTCTTCTGAGTTAGGACTGCGACATAGGAACGATCAGAGGAAAAAGTATAGAGTGTAAAATCTTGAGAGAAATCAGGGCTCATGAGAGACGGAGCGTCTATTATGGCCTTCTTTATGTCATTAAAAGATTGGTTTTTTGTGGGTCCCCAGTGATATTGGGTGTCTTTCTTAATCAAGTTCTGGAGAGGCCTGACCATTTCGGAGAAACTGGGGACAAATCTTCTCACGAAATTAATCTGGCCTAGGAAAGACTGCATGGATTTTTTGGAGGTAGGTGGGGGGAGTTTAGCGATGAATTGAGTCCTTTCGGGGTCAATAATCATTCCATCACTAGACACAATGAATCCTAGGAGCTTACCCTATTCTACTGCAAAGATGGACTTTTTGGGGTTCAAGGAGATGTCGTATTTACAACATCGTAGCAGAACGGCTCGTAAGTGAGCTAGATGATCGTCTTTGTTCTTAGAATACATGGTCACATCATCTAGGTAAACTACTATGGAGTGATTGATTAAGCCTCGAAAAGCAATGTCCATTGCTCTCTGAAAGGTAGCACCAGCATTAATCAATCCAAAGGGCATTTTGCGATAGGCGTAAGTGCCCCACGGGGTACGGAAGGTAGTTTTTAGTTGGTCTGGCGGAGACATCAAGACTTGGTTGTATCCATAGAAACCATCTAGTAAGGATAGCCTCTCGGAACCAGATACTTGTTGAAGGATCTGTTCCATGGGAGGGACATGATAATTATCTTTGTCAGACGCTTGGTTGAGGTTTCGAAAATCGACACAAAGTCGAATTTCCCCGTTTTTCTTCTGAACTGGGATGAGGTTGGATGCCCATTGAGTGTGTCTAATAGGAAAAATTATTTTAGCACTTAGGAGTTTATTCAATTCTTTTTGAACAGTCGGTTCTAATTTAGGGTGCATTTTCCTCAGTTTCTGTTGGAAGGGTAAGGTTTGGGGCTTCATCGGGATGACATGTTGTATAATATTAGGATCAAACGTTTTAAGATCATCGTAAGTCCATGCAAAGACATCCTTAAATTCTTTAAATAATTTAACAAAAGCAACTTTTTCTTGCTTAGAACATCCCAAGCCTAGATTGATACACTCAGGATTTTCACTAGTCCCTAAATTGACTTTTTCATAAGACAATGAGGAACTATTGGTTTTGCAATTGACCGTCTTTTTAAATTTATCTTCAAAATCATAAAACTTTTCTAATCTAACAACAGATTTGGGTATGAAATTTACCATGTCCGATAGAGCTTCAGTGGATTTCGGATTAGGTATTACCATGAAGTTGTGCAAATTGTCGTCGTGCATTTGTTCATCTATCACTACGCCTAGAAAGGTTTCTTCCATATGCAGAAAGTTAATGATCTGCTGATCATCGTCAAATACTCTCCAGTTTGTGATATTGTCAGGAACAGATGGTCGAAACAATAGCTCCATGGAGAATGCGTTTGGGGATAAGCCCTCTGTAGGAAGAAGTTTAGAGGCTACATTAGCTAGTAGATCTGCTTCAGCATTATTTAATCTAGGAATGGAATTTATATTAAAAGAAGAAAATTTGTTCATTAAACTCCATACCTCAGACTGGTAACATTTGAGACGCAGGGAAAGACAGTGTATATAATCTCTTACCTGCCTAACCATTATCTCAGAGTCGCCAAATACAACCAGATTTTGAATGTGCATGTCCAAGGATTTTCTGAGACCTTGCAGTAAAGCCTCATATTCTGCAGTATTGTTAGTACATTCAAATTCTAGTCTACAAGCCAATAATGTCTTGTTACCTACCGGATCGATAATGATGCAGCTTGCACTAGCTCCTTCTTTAGACTTGGAACTGTCGAAATATAGAGACCAAATTTGATTTCCATCAGGCTCATGGGACTGTTGCATAGAAGCTGTTGGTTGCACATATGCTATGATCTCGGATTGCTGTTCCAGATTGTTGATAGGTGAAACTTCAGCCATGAAATTTCTGAATAAGGTGTCCATCCCCTGGACTTCAGGTGAATCAGCAGGAGGTGTGTATGGTTCATTGGGGTCGTTCAATTCGGTGACTGTGAACTTAAGGTAACACTCATGATTCACTCTGATCTTGTTGGGCTTATCGTTCTGTGGAAGCCATAAGTGAGACCAGTCTGTCACGAAGTAATCATGTAGCTGCTCCGACCAGTCCCTGCTCAAAAACAGACCATACACTTCTGTAATATCCACCACAATTATATCAAAAACCTGATGAACCTTTGGGTTAGACGATAATCTAATCAATACATTTTTCAGTTCGCCTATAACTTTAACATCTGTTCGATCAAGTTGTATGATTTTTAAATAAGATGGTTCTACTTCAGCGTTAATCTTTTGGCAGACTGACCAAGGCATCACATTTGATGATGCTCCTGAGTCAACCATACAATTATGCACATTTTTGTTGAAGATTTTGAAAGTTAAAAGAAAAGGAGGTACATTCTTGCGAGTACTTAGAGTAGTAGCTTGTGGTTTCTTACTCGCAGTTTCTAATGGTACTTTATCTACATTATTTACATTATTTACAGGAGCTACAAAAAGGCTTCCTTTATCTTGAGAATCAGGATTATTTTTAGTGGAAGTCTTTTGCGGAACTTTTCTTTGCACAACCTTGTTACCATTTGAATTACCATTCTTGCCATTTTCTGAAATATTTTGCAACATCTTCTGTAACAAAAATGGAAACTTCAACAACTCATAAATAGAAATGCTAGCCCTTAATTTTTTTAGATCTTCAACAACATCATAATCTAATTTAGGGCTGACGTTACTCTGTTTAATTTCTGTTGATTTATATGGATTTGGAGGTGAAGTTGTAGTGTTCTCGGCAGGAGGTTTGTTTGTTGTCTTACTCCTGGTGTTGTAAGGGTGAACAGTCTCGAAGTTATCTTGAAATATACTATCCAAGAAGTGTCCAAAGATGTTTGGAGAAGAATCTTCTTCTTGAACTGTTTCCTGCTCGACTTCCTCCTGAGGGATTTCAGGAGGCATCAAGTTATCTTGGGCTTCTAGAATTGTTTGAAGAGCGCATTGCAAACTTTCTAGGTTCAAGCCTTATGGGTTTGGATTAGGCCGATTGGTGGGAAAAGGCTTTCGAAAAGGGGGTTTGTAGGGTCCTTTACTCAAGGAAGCTTCTTCAGTTGACCTTTTTAAATCTATAACTTGATTAGACAATTTTTGTACAACTTTGGTTAAATTTTCCAAATCAAAGTTTTTAGGTTGTGTTTTTCTTTGTGTAGGTCTAGGGAGAATTTCAATCTTCTTTTTGGAAGAAGAAACAGTCTCAGTTTCGTTGCTAGAAGAGTCCTTAAGGATAAGTATATCTTTTTCAATCTGAGTATCCTCTTCAAAGGCTTCTAATAACGTGGCCTTTTTAGATCGTTTAACCCAAATAGCTATACTTTGATGTAGAGCTTTAGTGTAGTAAGCTATTACAAGACTCTCAGCAGGCATAGAATCTGCAGGGATTCGATTTTTAAGCGTTAGGAATCTTTGATTAAAATCTTTAACTTTTTCTTTTGGGTTCATTTTTAAGCTCGAAAGGTCGATGACTAAGACTTACGGAGGTTTACCATCTCTGAATTTTTCCAAAAATCATGACTCAAAATTTTCCCAAGGCACTATGGTATGAGGCTGTTGGGCAAAGTACCAAGTGGACGCATTACCCTCAAAAGTGTAAGGGAACAACCTACAGACAACATATTCATGTTCAACATTACGGAGTCTGATGGCTAACATAAATTTTTTGATATGATCTTCAGCTATCTGTTTTGAATCGGGATCAAACTTAGGAATCCATTTCTTTGGGTGCTTAGGTCAAGGGTGCTGGGCTCCAGATACAGCGACAACATCCTGGTCCAACCAGGGTCTAGCAGGGTTGCTCTGATTTTCCATTAGGGTAGTGGGTGTGGAACGCTGAGAAGGTGAATTGCCTTCATCAGAAGAGGAATCTCCTCCAGAAGAGGAAGGAGATGAGGGAGGTGGTGAAGGAGGTATCCCAGATCCTCCTTCAGCAGGATTTGTGTTTGGATCTGTAGGATTAAGAGTGAGGTTAATATCACCTAACTGTTCTCTGATATCAGAGAAGTCTAAAGGTTGACCCCACGGACGGTTTGGTTGCCTAAGACGAGCTAAGGCATTATGTGTTTTAATAAGAGATTGACGGATAATCTCTTGTGTATCACCACCTGTAGGATTAGGGGTTGCTGGCTCAACTGTGATCTGCGGATCTTCGGTTGAAGTAATTGATGTTTGAGGGGGAATATTATCTTGTGAATGGATTCTAGTCACTATAGGTGAGTGATTAGGGGGGGGAGGAGTCTTGCGACTGCCTCGTGCCATTAATTAAGTTCAGGCCCTCCTTCTAGCGCCATTTTTTGATGGGCGAAAATGTCCGTCCGTCAATTGAGAGAGTGGAACCGGTCCGGGGTTGTCTAATAACCCAAGCCGTTTGGAATGAACCACCCTGACGGGTTTAACGGCTCCGTTGGACGCTCTAAGATCCTAAGAAAACCAAAGATAAAACTAATCTAAATTAACTAATCTATCTAAAACAAATAAAACAAACTAAACTAACTAAAACTAATAAAAATAATAAAAAAAACTGATACACTAATCTAATTAAAACAAACTACTAAATTTAAACTAAAACTAAATGCAAACTACTCTAACTATTCTACTAATTACTATTACACTAACTCTACTAATTAACCGTCTAACTACTAGTTGAATTACAATTTATTCACAAATATACAATATACACAACTTGCAGATTTGAATAAAACCTGTAAAACTCATGTGCTTTCTACCCTAAGACAGCTAGAGATATATTTTTAATTTTATGATTTTATGAAAAAAGAAAAACTTACTGAAATTAAACGATCTAATATACTAATTCTACCTATAAATCTAACTAAATTTATATCTAAATTCCACTAGTAATAAATATACTAAACAAATGACAAACTGACCTGGAAACACTCCTAATTTGTCCTGTGTATGATGACTTCGAAGCTGGTCGGAGGAAGTAAACTCGCACCAGTTAGTCCAAAAGGCTTCTCGTAAATGATAGGCTGTGCTGCTCTTTGAGTTGTTTACAGGACAAACAAGACATAAAAAATCATAACAATTTTATGATTTATAAATCTCTGCAATAAGGGAAACCTGTTATGCAAAAACCTATATTTTATAATTCAACTTATGAAGAAGAGAAACATGTCGTTCACAAATTGAACTATACAATTGTTGTGTTTTTATACACTTAGAAGAAATCATATATGGATTACAGTGATTAAAATTATATCATTTGCACATGATTAAGATAGTTAAAGTAGTCATTAACCAGATACAAATTGATATACACAACATGAAACAAAATATTAATATAATGAGAAGCTAAAGCTGTAACAAAACACCAAATTATGCCTCAGTCTGTATTAAAATTCCATATCCTTGTTCTCCCACGAATGAGGATGATCATTATTACAAAAATGATAGGTATTTGTAAGTCTCTCCACAGGGTAAAACCTCCCTGTGGATAATATCAAACTGTTTTACATAATCTGGGAAGATATTCCCAAAATCAACTAAACTAGGAAACTAAAA
The DNA here is from genome assembly GCA_032191745.1 of Picea mariana. Classification (NCBI taxonomy): domain Eukaryota; kingdom Viridiplantae; phylum Streptophyta; class Pinopsida; order Pinales; family Pinaceae; genus Picea; species Picea mariana. Next base: position 75,771 of record JASDQU010504551.1, on the reverse strand, counting down.
TGCAAGTGAAATATTTCAAATATCCCCTAACTGCTCATCAAATCCATTGCAATTTTGAATTCATCTGCAATAGACCAAAAATATCAAGTTAGAAAGATATTTCATTAACAAAACAATAAAAATCTAATCTTACAGACTTAGCTACAGAATCATCTGATTCTGTAGCTAGTCTAAAATAGCATACAGGATCAAATAGAAACCAAATCAAATCTTTTTAAAAGAATCAAATCCAATTCTCTTTCAATAAACATTAAAAACGAATCACTAATGATTCAAATGACTTTATCATTCAAATTAAACAAAATCAACAGTGATTCAATCGAAAACAGGGGTAAGAATACTCTGTTTTTCTTTTACCATAAAATTGGGTCAAACAGTAACAAGACTGTTTCATATCAAATGAAATTAATAGTGATTCATATCGTATGTGATACGATCTAATCCAACACAATCATAATCTATTCGTTATGGTAGCATAAGATTCATGTTTTTTCAATCAAATACAAAGATGGAAAAACTATTACGATTATGGGTAAATAAAACATTCATAACAGCATCAACCAAAATTCACCATAGATTTTGATCGCTGAGTGTTACACAATCAACAGAAAAGATCAATTAATAGTGATCACAACCATCATCAGATTGACAGAGGTGATAATCGTAAACTGGGAAACAATCGAAACAAATCATGACTGAGTTAAATATAGAAACAAATCGTGAACCTGGATATAATCACTTTCGTTCCTCAAATCAAATTTAAACAGTATATTCAATATAATATGAATCGGACTGATAACATGGTGGAGTAAACCAACGCGAATCAACCGGTTGGGTATAAATGTTACGATTCATATCTATTCACAATTCGGGTGCATATAAACAGAAACATATTGAACATAATCCAAATTGTATCCCTGTTGGTCGAAAATCATATGGAACATAAAACCACAACGGTTAACCATTATTGCCAATCATATCATATACATTATAACCAATTTGAATCGAAACTTGATTGTGTTCAAAATTGAAATACGAGAAACAACTTGTGTTTAGAATAAATACAAATGACTTCAATTGATAGCAGAGTATCCAATTTAAGCTAAATCAAACCAATCAAATCCATAGCACAATCAATCGAATTGAAGAAAATCCAATCGAAGCTAAACTGGGAAAATGAAATTCGATCAATCAAAACAAAACTATGTACATAATTCATATAATGTGACAGAGAAAATCCAAGATGTAATCAGAGCTATTTACAAGAATTCGAATTCGTTATATAAACAAGTGATAGAACATACCAATGAGGCTGCTCAAATTATGCCAATTTTGAATTCACAACCGCTGTAGATGACTCCACATTTTTAAACAAAATAGAGCCTATCGTCCTCTATTTCTTATCAGTGGCTTGCAATTTGGCCTTTTGATATGATAAGCCATGCAACTTGGTCCTCCAAAGAGTGAATTCTTGACTGTAGCATCGGCACATCAAGATAATATCTCTCTAACCACGAGCTACATTGATCACAGGATGGCACTGTAGGTTGAGGCAGAGCAAGAGAGGGTTTTGATGAATGACCGGGGGTTTCACAAGGTAAATTAATGCCTGGGTAGTTAGGGTTGTTTTTCAAGCAAGGTGGTAGGTTTGACACGAATTCATACGAGGGTTTGGTGCACAAACCTTCCGAATAGGGGTATTCACTAGCCAAAAAATGCTCCACTTCTGAGTCAGAATCCTCACTTAACACGATAGGGTTTAGTTCGACAGGAGATTTCGGCTTGTTCCTTGCCATTCGAGAGATTAAACGGGAATTCTTTTTGCCTTTGGTGTTTGCAGTAGGCTTGGCTTTAGGCTTCTTTTCCACAAGATTAACAGTTTCGACAATCTTGGTCACAGAGTGGGGTAGGTCGATAGGTGAGTCGGGTAAGGGTTTAGGTAATAGAATACTGTAGGGTACCGGGGGTACAGTTTTGACCTCGATAACCACAGGTTTGTCAACCTATGGAGGATTCGAATCCTCAAAATCATTGCGAGCAAGGAAATCATTCCAACAGTCTCCGTGTAACACCAAATGACAGACAACAATCATTTTAACCAGCCCATAGTGAAAGAGGCTGCTATCAGCCTGGTTCCTTTTGTATTTCTTAGACATTTTGAACAGGCTTTTATGCAAATAATACGGAATATTGAGATGATAACCCATAAAAACCATAAGCAAACGAAGGTGATGTAAGAAAACAAACCTGTATCGTCCTTCGTAGGTGATAAATTGTTTGATAATCATCAATAAATCATGTCAGCGTTGTTTTAGCATGGTCACGGGTAAACCTTTTTCACAGGAGCTAACCCTACGCGACTGGAAAATAAGTGTCCAAGGGACCTCTTCCACTTTGAAATTCTTGGACCATCGTTGTCCAATGATAGGCAAACCCGTAGCAAGACTTACAAACTGCTCGTCAATTTGCAATTGAACATCGCCGACCTTGGCTCGACAGCCATCAAAGGTCAATGCGAATTGTCGGGCAACGTAGAGGTTAAAACCATCAAATTTCTGTATGAACAGGATCCACCCATTGTCCTCGAGGTCACTACAGGCACTGTCGAACATCAACAGAGCCTGGCTACCATTCGGTTCAGCCCTCATTATTGGAGCTATGGTGAGAGCACATGGTAAGGGTTTGGTTCGAAAACAGCAGCACACAGGAGCAGAGTCATTTGGTCTAACCACTATGAACGATCAAAGGGGAAGCATTAATGTGCGCATGCGAGGGTGGTGGAATCACTTACCGCCATGCCAAATAGTAATGGCAAAGTACAACCGGTGAATTTAACCTTCTGTTCAATCAATCATATCATAGTTTTAAAACCTTATCATTCGGCCAACCATAAAAATCAATGTGCCATCGTAAAACTTCAAACCATTGTCATTCAACGTGGAATCACACCCAAAAGTTAAATATGCGCCATCGTATAAGTGTGTAATCAAAGTTTAAAACATAGTGATAATCGATATTTATAAAATCGACAAGCCAAGAGCCATAACAATAAGGATCACATCATATATATAAAAACAAAAATAAACCATGACCCCTATGTAATTCAATGACTAGGCAAGTCTCAAAAACATAAATTTTCATGCTCAATGCCTTAACAGTTTAATAAAATCCAGTTGCGCAATCAAAGTAAGAATAGGAAAATAAGCGCCCGCAGGGGTGTAGACCGATTGGCAAGTGCCGTGTAAATGGAAGGAACTATGTAAAATGAGGTCTCAAGGTTGATTCTCACCCCGATTTACCTGGAGGGCGTGCTTGCGGGCGGTGCGTTTCACCCTAGGGGTTATAAGGCAGTCGACAGGATTCGACCCCGTGTCACGCGAGTACGATACTGCCGTTGTTACCGATTCCCCTAGTTACAAAAAAAAAAAAAAAGAATAGGAAAATAAGCATAGTTCGAAAATCCTTACAGCCACTTAATGATAAACCAAAGGTAAGTTCCACTCAAAATATCAATGCAAAGATCATGACAGTTCAAATAACGATTGAGGAGTTTTCACGCTTACAGTCGTGAAAACTAAATGGAGACCAATTTGCAAATGTCGCAAGGGATGAAAATATCGTCTATTTGGAAAATTCAACGACAATTTTGAAGTTCAGAAGACATAGGTGTAGGCAGCTTATAGGGCAATGGAAAAAATTGAATTGGCTGCCAACACTGGTTTAGGTTCCGGAGGGGGCCTAAGGAGGTTCTTTTCTAGCTGGTTTCTTGCGACGACCCGTGAATTGGGTTTAACCGTATTTGTTTTTGTTAGGATTCTCAAGGCTTGTTTTGTTGGGGTTATTAAGGGGGAATTCACGGAAGAGATGGACATGTTTGTGACACTTCCAACAATAGAAGGGAATATGCTCGTAGTCCAAGGTTTGGAACCATTCTTCATCCTGGTAGTCTAAGGTTATGGCTCCAGTTAGGGGTTTGGAAATGTTTAAATAGACACAAATACGGGCATAAGCAGTTTACCTTTGTTGTTTTGTGGCTTCGGAGGCTTTGACGTAGATGCCAATTGTATTACCAATGCTTTCTATTATTTCCTCTAGCCAAAATTCTTAAGGTAAGGAGTAGAGTCTCATCTATACTAGTGCATGCGTGAGGTCTTTCTTCTCTGGACTGAACTTTTCCATCCAGAAATGGAGGAAAATTCCTGTCGAGTTATAATAGTAAGGTCATCCTTCAAAAATTTTGTTTTTGTCTTCTAGGTTGTGTAGAATGATGGTGAAGAAGCCTTTGGAACCAAGATGAAGATCGTAATGACCTTTGGGCTTCCACCAGTGTTGAATCCACTTCGCTATATCTTTTTCTAATGGCCATAGGCCCAAAACATTTCTCACTAGGGTGAAATATTTCATGTATTTCTTCTGATCTTCTATTCTTGGTGAGTTGATGACATATTTGGGAGTAGTAGGAGCATGCGAGATGCATTTACCAGGTTCCTAGGTGAAAGTCTCTTTTGGATGGTTTGTTTCAGGGTCTATCTCCATAGGTTTTTCCTTCGGAAAATCTTCCTCCCAAAGAATGTTTCTCAAATCCATTGGAAGTTCAAAGGGCGGCCTTTTGAAATGTTTGATGCTCAGCTCAGGGGTGGTGACAATGATGTAAGAGAGGCTAGGAGGCCCCCCTTCCTCGACCTCCATGGCCGGAGCAGGTATTTGGGGCATCACAAAGAAAGGGGCTCAGGGTGGAAACTCTAGCAGAGCGTTTTTTCCTAAAAGTATTTTAATTTCGTTTTAAAACTATTTTCATTTGGTTTTGAGTGTATTTTTAATTGTGAAAAGATATTAAATTAATATATATATATATTTTTTAAATGATAAGAGATTAAATTAGCAATTTTAATGATATGTTTTAAAAATTATATTGAATTTGTAAATATTAATATACAAATTATATAAGTGTTGAGAGACATTGTACAACCTAATATAGAGGTTCAGGCAGCAGGTCTGGGAAAGGGGTAGTGCGACCAGGGAAACGAAAAAAATAAAATTGTTGATTTGCTTATAATAATGGAAAGCAATAGAGTGACAAAGAAAAAGAAGCATGTAGCTTCGAAGGTTGAGAAACTCAGAGGGAGTCAACCCTTAGTTTCAAGTTGGAACGAGAAACCTTCCAGGTCTATGAATAAGTCATGGTATGATATGACCATGCAGGATGCTCAGGAGCAGGAGGCTTCTAGGAGCATGATCAACAAGTATTCAAAGCAAGGTTCGAGCGAGATGGTAGGGAAATCTTTTGTTTCAGAGGGAGAAACCATTCACGTGGATTGAATAACAACCATGGTAGTGAACATAGTAGCGGAGACAAAACCACCTCTGGGTGGTGGAAGTAATTTCCTCTCTAAGAGGGAGTATTGATGTTTTTAGTAGCATCACACATGTATTTCCATGTTGGCTTGTGTCTAGCACGTGGGAATTGTCCTAAATGCCTCTCAGAACCTTAGGAGATTCACTTTATGTAAGTGAATGTACTTTTTTAATAAAGTGATTTTAATTTAATTAAATGCCTAAGTATTTTGCATTAGTAATTAAATTAAGTCCTAGCCATTAGATCTAAAGTGAACATGAGATTAGATCTCAGTTGTTGATCACTTTAGGAGATATAGGGTTTTGGACTTAGGTTAAACTCAAGGTTATAAAATAAAACCTATGTGAGAGGATGGGATACAATGATGGTACAAAAAAGTGAGTAAACAATGTGTAGGGGTAGGGGCCAATGAAAGGGTGTAAGGAGACAACAAGGGAAGTAGAAACCATCAAAGATCGAAGGAATGATCTTAGGTAATAGGCTAGGCTATTCGATGCATTTGTATTTCCCTAGAAGGGCCATTATCCCAGGATGAGAGCCTTGATTTTATTTAATACATACTTTAATACATGATTGTTTAATATGAGCTTTAAAGATTAATTGTTTAGAATATAGAAGGTGGGGATCATGAATTGGATCCATAACCATAGAAAGCAAGAATAAATTTGCAGAAAAACCGAAGGCTTGAATTAGTCATGATCTCAAACTTAGATTCAAATATGTTCTACTTACATTAAAATATTAAAAAAAATATAAATCAGCTTTAGAGTAAAGAAATATATAAATAGGATTTAGATTAAAAAAAACACAAATTGAATTTAGAGTAAATAAATTTATATTTATATTAGTTGACCAAGTTTACAAGAATTAATCACTTTGAATTCACATCAATACAATCGCACCATCTCTGTCAATCCAAAAAGATCCATCTTAATGACTTACAACTATATACTTTAATATATGATTGTTTAATATGAGCTTTAAAGATTAATTGTTGAAGAATATGGAAGGTGGGGATCACGAATTGGATCCATAAACATAGAAAGCAAGAATAAATTCACAGAAAAAGCAAAGGCCTGAATTAGTCATGAATCTCAAACTTAGAGTTCAAATTTACTCTACAATGTTTGCTTCATAGAAGTATCTCTTCAACACACCGAATAGTTCCAGTGTTAAGCGACTTGCAAATGGGAAAGCTAAGGACATTGAAGGATACCAAGCTGAAATTTTTAAAATCGGAGGGCCTATCATTATCCCTCACATACACAAGATCTTCAATTTAGTAGTTAAGCATGGCTTCCCTAGACCCTGGATGCAAAGAATCATTGTTCCTATTTTAAAATATGGGGATAGAAAAATTCCTTATAATTATAGGACCATTATGATTAGCCTGATTTTAGCCAAGCTTTATGAAATTATTTTGGAAAATAATATTAGCCTTTGGATAGAAAGTCACAGTAAAAGAGATAAAGGCCAAGTTGGGTTTAGGAGATATCATTCAAGTGTGGATCATCTTGTTACATTTAGGATCATTATAGAGGAGTTCCGCAATACTAAAACCAATCTTTTTTGTTCTTTTGTTGACTTTAGAAAAGCTTTTGACATGGTTCCTAGGAAAAACCTTTGGAATAGGTTGGAAGAGATAAACGTGCCTCTTGAGTTGACGGATTTTGCAATAAGAATGTATGATAGTGTTATTGGTAAGTTTAAAAACATTGAGGTAGGTTGAAAGGGATTAACTGCAATATTGGAGTCAAACAAGGTTGTCCCTTGTTCCCTTCCCTTTTTGGCATATACATTGACAAGTTAGAAGAATGCTTGGAAAAAACAGGTTGTGTCGGCCCTACTCTCACTAGTATAGTCATCAATATTCTTCTTTATGTCGAAGATATCATTCTTATGGAAAGTTTTATCACTCTGTAAATCTGTTTGGATGATAAACAAACGACAGAGGTAACCTACAAACCAACTTTAGAGATGGGTACTAGCATGCTCAGCTCAGAGAGGGCTCTCTCGTGTCACTTTGTGTTTCTTTGTCCATCGATGGCTAGGTTTGTTGTTTTGGGGGCTTTTAATAAATTTGTTGGCAAAAAAGGGGAGGGACACTTAGGGATATGGAGTCAAATTCTGAAAATGAATGAAAACACTAACTAGCCAGTAGGACTCTCCAGAAGATAAGGGCTAAATGAGGCAATGAATCTGAATTATAAATTGTAGTTTGCAGAGTGTAAGAAGAATAAGAAAACAAGTAATTTCATCAGATCATTAATTAAATGAATTAAGAATTAGTTAGGAAGAGCTTAACAAAGTTTAAATTTCTTAATCCAAGAGCATCACAAGATGAATTCTGGGCTTTTAAACTATCTAATTTAAACAGAAAACAGTGTAAATGAAATTAAAAAACACAAGAAATACATACAATGAGAGAAGAAAAAATTCATATCACCACCACTAGAATCTTTTCATAGAGACTTCAAAGGCTTCTACATATGTATTCAATTCAAGTCTAGAAAATTGCAATGGAGTTCTAAACAACTAAAAAGGTTCCCTTGCACTTCTGCCAACTCCCAATACATTTGAAACTTCTAATATTTATAATAACTGAGTTCCTTAGGTTTGAAACCGATTATAGTGATTACAAAGAAACGCTTCAGCTTATGAAACCGATCACAATTGATTACAATGATTCTGGATTCTATGGCATTTCAAACCCTCTCTTCGTATTTTGATTCTTTCATCGACCCTTCGTGTGATTCACTATCTTTCATTGACCTCTAAGCATCATTTGTCAGGCCCTAGAAAACTGTATTTAGCCTTACCTAGATGGATTTTCTCCTTCAACTGCAAATCAAGAAATGATTTGTCTCAGATACAATTCTTTTCCTGGAAACAAGTGGAACTGGCGAGCAATGACATACTATTGATCTTGCAGTTGAACAAGGGTGGTCGTGCTAAGTTTCAAACGGTCCAGTTTAAAAAAAAAAAAAATGACTAACGATTGTTTTTCGAGGATGCAAGGAAGTGATTTGGGGCAATGTTCTTTTCACCCTGAAATAAACCTGGTGGCACCACGTAGCTCCCATAGAAAACCTTGGTTTACATTTCGGCCCACTCTCCCAAATTTATCTCTCGTGCAATTTCTCAACTCAAAATTTTCCTCAGTTGTTGATCTTAGTATGTCACGATCTGTGATGCATCGGGCTCCACAACTTAGCGCTTCTACTATATTTAGACCTTTATTTCCAAATTTAGCCCCTTTTACTATTTTATCGGGTTTCTAAACCAGTTTAGTGTCTTGCTAGATCCTGAAATATGGATTTCACATAAAAAAAATTAACATGTGATAGCATTGGCTCCAATTGGGGATGTTATCCTCCCAGAGAGGTAGCAAAGAACTCATAGACCCGGTGCCTGATCCATTGGAATTCTCCCAGAACATATGTGTACATTGCTCTGACCTATCACCAGTTTCCACTGAAAACCAAAGTCTGCACATTTCTCTCAACTGAAGGTTGAACGCTAAATACACCACAAAAATCTAACTGTATACACTACTGAAAACCCAAACTAAAAAATGCTTGACCAACAAGCTTATTCACACCTACCTACCCTAACTGCTGAAATGAACTTCCAATCAAGTGAAATCATAATGCCAATGAAACCATACAAGAATTTTATCCACTTTTTGTTTTCTTTGCACATGCTTGCTCCAAATCTTGTTTACTGATAATTCATTCAGGAATTTACCTATAAATTCAAATCTCAAAAAATCAAAAACATTGGGACTGTTTACTGCCTCCAACAAAACTGCAAATGGATCCTCTAAAACATGCACAAAAAAACAATCATGTTTCACCCCTTCCACTGCATTCTTGTTTTCATGTGATTTAACCTGTTGATCACCACAAAGAGGATGAAGAATATGTTGAGACTGTTGGAAATAACAATCTTCTGAATCAGAAGACAACGCTGGCTAAAATGAAACCCTTGGTGGCAAGCAATCCATATATAACACTGACATTGATTGACCATCATCTTTATTTCCAAGATGGTAGTTGAGCACATACTACAAATTTGAACTGAGATAACCTTCCATGTAATCAACAACACAATCATTAAATGCATGAGAAGGTTGTTGGTATTCCTCACTAAAAACAATTTTCTCATGTAAAATAGTGTCACTGTGAATGCAGTCAGACTTCCTTGCTTCCTCTGTTATCTCATGATTTACTTTCAACAATTCAAAGGAAGAAAAACATAATGGAAGATAGTTTTCTTTGGCAAGTCCGCTGCTTTCTTCATATTCAACATCATGCCTAGATGATTTCTGATTTGAAACATTATAAACACTTTGCTTCTACAATTTGAAAAAGAAAAACACAATGGAAAAGTTCTTTCACCTGATTGAAAACTTTCTTCAATTTCTTCATTGTTGTCATATGCACATCTTTCGATTTCTTTGGATTGTTGAACACAATGATTTTCAGATTCATCTTCGACCAATGGATGCAATTTTGAACTGATAAAACCTTCTGTATAACAAGTAACAGGGTCATCAAACACATGAGAATATTGTTGCAACTTCTGGTCAATTTGTTCCAATGAATCAGTGTGATTTCACATCACCACACATTCCTTTGCTCCAGTGATGATCCTAAAATTTTCTTTCAACAATTTAAATGAAGAAAAGCATAAAGGTAAAGAATTTCCTTCAACTGATTATGTACTTTCTTCATATTCTTCTTTGTAACTGTGATATGTAGGTTGATGGTTCTCATTACACTACTAAAAAAAGAACATTTTATGATAGAGAGCATGCAACTGGTTGTTCTAGGAAGTCAACATCATATTCATCATATATAGGCAAATCAACAATATCTACAATGTCATCTAACAAGAAAAATATTGGGACATCAACCTACTCTTCAACAAGTTGATTTGCAAATTCATTTTCTTGGTTGTCTACAAATGAATACATAAAACAATCAACCCCATGTTTATCATGGGATGGATCAAAAGATAAATTAGCACCTTCTTTTTCAATAAATGGCATATAATCATTTGCAAAATCATTAGCATTTAAAACTTCAAGAGGACATATGATATTAGTAACCCTCTACTCAAGATTCATATCAATTGTTTTATGTTCATATTCATTGCCATGTTCTTTAACATCCAAATCATCATTTCAAATCTGTTTACATGCTTGAATATTGTGTTGAATCTCCTGAGCATCACTAAACATTTATTGTAAGGACTTAGATCTTCTTTCCATCAGAAAGAAAGACAAATTTGGATGGAAGGTTGTTTCATAATGGAGCATGGAAGCAACTTCAGTGGGTTGAATTTATTTGGGAAACTTGTAATAAATATTGGAAAACCTTATACTTAATGTAGAAATAGTTTCATTGCTCTGCCTTTTCAAAGCATAGAACTCTGTAAGATGTAGATCCAAAGGTTTCCTCTTGCCCCAAAATTTCAAAAAGACATTCTTCAATTCCTCCCATGAGCTAATTGTCTATGGCTGCAAGTGTTTAAACCAATCTTTGGTATCCCCTTTCGAGGATTGAGAGAAGGCCCTCACATAAACATCGTCATGATCAATCTCAAGAAAATCTATAAAATGTTCAAAATCTTGGATGTGTTTTTTAGTTGTGATGTCATTAGTTTCTCCATCAAACACAGGTAGGTACTTAAAGTGCTTTGGAGGAAAATCATGAAGGATGTGAGGTAATTTTAAAGGTATGTATCCATGCTGAATCTTGGAGGGTGTTGGATCAAGTACAAGAGGTGAGATATCAACCTTGATTTCATGAGCCTCATCAACTTGACTACAGTCAACATGTTGGAGCTGCCTTTGTTTTTGGGCCTGTCACAATTTTCGTTTTTGATACGTGAAATCTGAAGTTGATTTCTTTTCCTACCGAGATGATGAGACTTCTGAAACCTCGTCACCTAAAAAAGAGATGCTTTTTTGCTCTTTAAAACAAGTTCACTTTCGTAAGGAGGTTTGCTCCTTTTTGTTGTACTTCGGGACCTCGCAAGTCAGATATTATAATCCATAAGTTCACATGTCCCGAGTCGCGAAACGACGAAGTCATTTTATATTTTCACTCAGGACAGTAACCAGGGTAAAACCTTTAAGTCATGATTAAACGTTGTCGAGGTTTCACACTTCAGCATCCGCCAAGTCTGAAATTTTACTTTTACATCCACAAGAGTCGAGAACGCGAAGTCTTTCCAGGATAACCCATGTCAAAGGCAAAAGGATAACCATGGTAAAGGTTGCTATCGGCCTTTCGCCACTCGGCATTATCTTTTTCGAAGTTTCCAGCTTCTAAACCCCGACTCCCAAAGTCACGAGGAAATTATAACATGATTAATTAATCGCCTAATCCAAGATTTGCTTCCCCTTAATTGAGTTTTAATTTTCGCCATCTCACGGTTTCGCAACTCGGCATACTAATTTCCCAAAAACTAGTCTTTGAAGTTCCAAGTTGTGATATGGCAAACAAAACGATTGATAAAAATAATTATGCTCCAAATCGCGGTTACCGTTAATTAAGCCAAAGTCGGTCCTCGCGATCTCGCGAGTTGGAGACTCAAAATGTTAAAAGAAAATCCACAATGTAGCAAACAGCGAGAAATTGATTAACGTTGGTAATATTTGATAATGTAAGGTAAAGCAAGATTATCCCGTGCCTCGAGGCTTGCACGTTTCTCGAGGTAGCCATTTGCTCTCCATACTTCAACTGACTGTCAAACCGTCAGAAATTGATGACATTTATGGAGAAGTAGGGTAAATCCACTCATATGAGATCGGATTTTACGCAATAAATTTGTTTCTAATTACGATTTGACAGGCTTATTTCAAAAAGTACCGAATTTTCAAATATATATAAGAGTTTCTTTTCATTATAATGAATGCATTTTTATAAGCACGCAAAGCTCATCATTTCTGAGTTAGCTACTTTCTGCATGTATACGCAGTGCTATCGTAGGAGAGCGAAAGCTCAAACTTCGGCTATGGCTCTGCGGAAAGCAGCAAAGGCGAATGTCGAGGTCACGGGACAAGGCTCAAACAATGTCTCTGATACTTCACCCCGAAGTGTTGACTCGGTCCTTGACTGGTCATTTGTGTCAAATGTTCTACAATCAGAATTGGTAGATTATTCAGACGATTCCGATGACAACGAGAGGGATGATCTACACACCAAGTACAAGATAGTTGTCCAATCTGGAATGCATAGAGTAGCAACCAGGCCACGGTTGTTTCCATATTATGATATGATCTGATGGGCATTGGACCACGTAGACTTACCTACCAGGACTATCATGAACAGCCAGCGAGTCACTGTCGGGACCTTAAGGCCTGAGCATCTACAAACCATGTATAAGCTACCCGCGACGTCTGAATATACATATGGTGTTGAGTTCTTGGAGGAATTCAAAGAGAAAGAGTGCACCTAGTACGACAAAACCATGCCCGGTTTGATAAAGGATTGGGTTTCGCGCACCGTGAAATTCAGAGAAAATGACCAGGGCATTTATTCAATCGCTTCTTTGGAGCCACAGTATAAATATGTGGCCATGATGACATGCCAGCTATTTGGGAGAGAGGATACATCGCATTTTTTCATTGCATGGGTGCCTCTAATGTTTCGGGTCACAGAAGGTTGCTCTTTTAATTGGGCAAAGACACTCTCGGATAGCCTGGTCAACCAGGTCACAGAGTATCGGGAGCAAAAGGAAAATGGGAGGCCTTCCTCATTCTTCATGTCAGCATATATTATGGATGAAATATGCTCCATGACACCCTTTCCATTGATGAGCTGGGGTTGGACTCCAACACAAGAAATACCCATACATATGTATCACGAAAAACTATGGGAGAACAAAGCAGAAAAGTTTGTGTATGAAATTTTTAACTGGTTGATGGTGCCCCTGCATGTCACCATTTTTTGTCACCCGCCACCTCATATCTCAGACAGCATAGCAACAAATCTTAGCAGCATAGCGGATTGGTACGTGGAGGCTGAATTCTCATACTTTAGAGTTTTTGGGGCTTTTGTTCCCCCACATGTGTTTCCATTGTTTATCCCCGACAAGCTGGCTTGTCACGAGGTCGCCCGAAAGACAGTAATCGGAGGAGTGAGTAAATAACTAAAAGGATACTCAAAAAAGGTATGGCCATATTTTCCCATTCGACTGAATTCTTATTCTTTATTGGATTTCGGGCATGCCAAAGCCAAGGCTGCAGCCCTGGAAGACCTGAAGTTGGTCTCCATCGAGTATAAGAAACATGATCTGCAAAGGGTTGTGAGAAACCATTTAGCCAACTGTGGGCTCAAGAGATTTGAGCACGAGAATTCACCCTCAGACGATGTTTTCCGAGGGGCGAAGTCTTATGAGGAGGTTCTAGCTAGGATCCAATCATTGGCACCCAAAGATACAACAGCCATATTGAAATTCAAAGAACATAGGCAAAGTGGTCTACCCATTGTGTTGCGAGGTGGGAGTCCTGATGTTTCCGAGATGAAACAGAAGGATGTTGAAGGTTCTAAAGACGCATCTCTTGATCCTGGAAAACACCGGGACAAGGAAGGACAAACGAAGAATCTCGAAGCAGAGACAAAGACTCCGGACCCACCAAAGAAATAGACACTGGAGACAGAGGCACAGATTTCAGACCTGCAGAAGAAATGGAATCCGAAAACCATGAAAAAGACCCCTGATCCGCCAAAGAAGCAAGACCCAGTCGACACCTCAGGAAAATCAACTAAACAAATCAGGGAACCCATCACTTCTGTCACCCCCCTGCAGTCAACGCAAGGAAATATCGAAGAAGGGTGGATATTCAACGAGAAACTGAGACCCATAAGAGTGGAGGAACTTCCTCTGAACGAATTCTTCTTTGATAAAAAGAGAAAAGCGATGGTGAAAAGAGAATTCTACCAAGAAGGTGAGTCGACTGTTAAGAAGTTCAAAGTTATGACCGATGGAAAGAACAAGAAGAATGAGCAATTCGCCATAGAGATCGTAGGAACTCTAGGAGCGTATGCATCGACGAATCAATTTTCGGTCGGATTTCTAAAAAACCAGCTCAAAAGGAAAAATCGCCTGATCAAGACTCTCGAAGCTAGAGTAGCTTCGGCCACAGAAAATGCTAAAGGCCAGGTGAGCAGGGGGATAGAACTGGCCCAACTAGCTGATAAAAATGAAATAGAAGTGCTCAAAACCAAGCTGCAGCAAGCACAGCTAGTGGTCCGAGACGGCCGTATACATGCAGGTCATCGGAGGGACTTGATCAAGGAGCTACAGGCTCGGGCGGTGATCGCCGAAAGCAAAATGATCGACATGGAGATGTTCAAATCCCAGGCTATTGGAATTCGAATCAGAATCTCGTCGGCTCAGCAGAGTTTTCTCGCCAGGATAGGAGAGATCTAGGAGAATTGTCTGTTGGTGAATCAGGTTTCCGAGAACCTAACTGTCAGGGAAAGGGAGGCGGAAGTGGCTCGGATCACCTTCCAGGATGCGGTAATAGCCACAAATAATAGAGTTTCGGTAGGTTCTCCCGGGCTCGCCATCCCAGAACAAACCAGAGGTAATATTCTGTTGAAAGATTGGGAGCATAACATCACCCTGGGCAAGGAGCAAGCCCAAAAGGTAACCAATTCTTTAGAAGAAAATTTTAATTCCATAGATGGCGAGCTGTTGGGTATTGACAGTGGAGGCGATGCAGAAGCATTGATACAAATGAATGTAGAACAGATCTCATTTGATCTGAAAGAAAAGGATGAGAGAGATTCGGCTGATATCTCTTGGATAGATACGGTGGACATGGCCGAAGTTGATAAGCACATGATCAAACCCAGCGCACAGCTAAGTGCTCTTGACATCATCGGTGCACAAATGGAGGAAAAGATGCAACAGTTAGCCCGAGAATGTTACTTCGTCGAGGCCAGCTGTCAAGCAAAGCCTTCATGGCTCGTATCTCATCTTGTGGAAAGATGTAACGCCTGCGCCGAGTCCGCGCGGAGACGAGCACCTGGCTCTAAGTGACTATAGAGTAGGGGAAATGGAGCGATTGCTCTCTCCTCCGTCATAACTGAAATTTTGCGACCATTAAGATTCTACCGGCTTTGTAAAAATTGTATAAATATACCCCAGAGAGAAATACAAAGGGCGGGACCCTTTTTGAGATTTTGTAATAGAGTTTTTGCATTGAGATTTAATACAAGCAGATCCGAGATTCCCAATTCTGTCACTTCTGTATTACAAGTTTGCTTTCTTGTTCCTTATTTTTCAATTTCAATTCATATTCGTAATTGATGTGCTTTGTTATACTTTAGTACTACCACTACTATAACGAATAAATTTGGGTTTTTTGTAATTGTTTATTGCCTTTCCTCTGCACCAGCTATCATCTATGTAAGACCAATTTGCAGTTTTGGAATTCTACATGCATTTTTTGTTACATCGGTTATTTTCTTGCGTAATTTCTTCTCCCGTTTACTTCGTGAGATTTTCCCCCGATAGGAACCTCACACTGTAAGCAGCTCAATGTTTCTCTCCCATCTCACACTTTTTATTAAAATATAATACAGTTATGGGAATGAGCCTTATATTTTCATCTGTATTCTAATTTTGCAACCATAAGTCCTCTTTTACAAGACTAAACTGAGACAGCACTCAACTTCTCTTAAAAGTTCTCTTACCTGTGTTGTTCCCCCATGACAGTTCCCATACTGACTCAACCTAATGTTGAACCTGGGTTATTGAATCAAACACACATAGCCTTGAACCTCTTCAACACTATCCTTAAAACAGCAACTAACCGGGCCGAACTTGAACAATCATGGGTAGCCATTGAACAAGACATAACTATTCAGGAACAGTTCGAAGCCAGACAACCCCAATGAAGAAATCACCCTTAGCTTCTTACTTTGAAGGTTGACATCTTCCCTTTTCTATATCCTAACCACTTTCGGATGCCTTGACACTGTACTTTAGAGCCTTAAGTACAGACTCGGGAACAACACAACACATGGCTTAGATGGAAGATTTTGATCAAAATCAGTGATATAATGAGGAAATATATGTACAACTTTAAGAGGATATACCAGTGCAAGATTCTCATGATCATCATTCGAATGCAACAGGTAAATAAAATATCGTTTATCATGTTCAGGAAAGGACAAAAGGTAATTAATAAATAAAAAAATTATGTCTTGGAAAAAACTCAACTTTAGGTACTTGTTTTCAACCATGACATCCTTTCATACTTCCGTCAATGGATATTTTCCTCTATCGGAGTCTCTGAATCACATTTGAAGCTTGATTAGAGTCACTACATGGAAATTTACAACCTTCTTATGTCTGACCTCTGTCCACCATCAGAAATCAGGTCTAAACCTTGTCGTTTCTCCCAGGGAAAATGCAACTTTTGTCCTCGACAATGGCGCCAGAATGTTAACACTCTGTAAATTTGTACGGTTGATTAAAAAATGACAGAGGTAACCTACAAACCATCTTTAGAGCTAGGTACTATCCTGCTCAACTCATAGAGGGATCTCTCGTGTCACTTGGTGTTTGTAACACCCTGTTTCCCCCAGTCTGTAAAAATAACTATATTGGCCAAGCATTGTGGCAAACCCAGAAATATGAATGTGTGATGTAAATGGACCTTGTGAAAAAGGTCAATGAATGTGAATAATATTATGAATATATATTGCAGGACTGTTGAGAGGGGATATGCTGAAAAAGAGACCACGATGGCTGAAGAAAGGTGGTGGAAGGCACCTGGAAAGGTGGCGTTAACTTCCACCAAAACCAATACCGTATTTGGACTTCACTGGCCCGGAGAACCAAGAGCGGCTTGCTAGCCCGAAAAAAACTACTCGCAAGTTGGTAGGTAGATGGCTCCTCAGGAATTAATGATGGATGGGGGAAGTGAATCACCCATCTGTAGGAGCCTTGGGCTAGACCACCGTGAGGGAAATCGCACCACACACAACCTCCTAAGAGGGAAATGCGTGAAGAAGAAGTGCGGAGGGGGCAGACATGAGGGAAGGAGGAAGAACTCTGGAGATATGCAGAGTGAGTGATAGCAGAGAAGGGGGAGAGCAACCCTCATTCTTGATCACTGGCAAACCGAGACGCAGTCTCGCAGCATCATGGTCTCAGCTCCGAGGTGGCTAATGGTAAATCTGTTGGGAGTCGCTGAGCCTATGGTTGGGTGGAAATGAGCACCCCTCTCAACAGTTGCATCACCTCTAGTGTTATTTCTGATAAGTGTTTTACATCTTGCATGGTGAAATTTATATCCTGACATATATTCTCTTAGTTTGTGTAGTTTTATGAATGGTTTGAGTATAAGACTGCCTGTGTAGTGTTGTGATTTAGAAATGGTGATTGCATGCTTATAATGGAAAGACTATGTATGGCTTATGTTTTATAAATCGCTATTTATATGCATACCGATCTAATTCAGACTTCAAGTCTGCGTTTGGGAAATCTATGTCCTTATTCATCCTCAGGTAATACCCTGGATAGATATCCCTATAGAGACACCCTTCTTAGAAATCTCACAAAGAATCTGGAAAAGGATTTGAAAGTGCAAGTCTTAGTAACCCGGTACGAGGAAGAATTATCCTCTTGAAGTCCCGAAATAACAGCGTAGGGATAAGTATCGACCGACGGATGAGATCCTGTCAGAAGTTCTATGGTCATTCATGACCGTTAGATTGGAGGAATACACGAGGGCATTAAATGCCTTAACCCTTTTTCTTCCTTCATCTTCGTGACTAGCGAANGGTCATTCATGACCGTTAGATTGGAGGAATACACGAGGGCATTAAATGCCTTAACCATTTTTCTTCCTTCATCTTCGTGACTAGCGAAGAAATCAGGACCGTAGATCCCCAAGGTCTGTGGGAGTATCCAGACCATTGGTTTTTCCACGTCTAGGGAGCAGCGAGAGAGTGTACAGTGCGGGATAGGTCTGAGCCGTCAGGTCTGAGCGAAGAATGACAGAGCGAAAGTTCCTAAGGGGTTGTATCAGGATATCGGCATTCGAAAGTTTGGGAGTCTGGAGGATGAGAGTCCGGGTGCTCGACATCAGAAATCTCGAAACTACGAAAGAATCTGAGTCGTTCGTCTGAGAGAAGACGCATGTCGCAAGATCGCCCATATCGGGGATTCAGACATCGGGAGTCATCGAGGGAAGCCTTTCGACTTTGAGAGCAGCGAAGTCGTGAGAGGATCAAGATCATCCATGTTGGAGGATAGGTGGCAGAGATCTCACCATTTCGCGTATCGGGGATTCATGAGTTTGGAGGTGGAAGACCAGGCTCTTGGAGTCACGAAGCCCCGAGTCACGAGATCGTGATGTAATCTGGGTCGTTGATCAAAGAGGAAGCACAGTCATGGGATCTAATGTCTCGATACATTGTGTATCGTGGATTCGTGAGTTTGGAGGTGGAAGATCAGGCTCTTGGAGTCACGAAGTCCCGAGTCGCGAGATCGCGATGTAATCTAAGCCGTTTATCAAAGAGGAAGGACAACCATGGGATCTAACGTCTCGATACATCGCGTATTGAGGATTCATGAGTTTGGAGGTGGAAGACCAAACCCTTGGAGTCGCGAAGTCTCGAATAGCGAGAAGTAGGAGCAACCATTGAGTCAAGACCTCCTTGCCATATCGCATATCGGGGTCTCGAAAGTTGAGAGGAATCGGTTTCGACTGTAGAAGTCACGATCTTGTGAGTTGCGAGAGCTTGTGCAACATGTGACACATCCACTTGGTGGGACCCACATGGTTGATAGGTGGTGTGATGATAAGATGCCCAGAGAGAGGGAGAAGTGGTGACAGGTGGTGGACACGTGTTGCTTGAAACGGGAGTCAACATCCTGTTGACTTATCATACTTCAGGTTCTTGTAAGAAAGGAGCACAAAGGCCCAACAACTCAAGTCGTGAAGTTACGAGTTCCAAGAAGCCCGGAAGGTGTCAAACCTTCTCTAACTTTTGTGTCTCGGGGTTTTGTAAAAGAAGGGCCCAGAGGTTCAACCTTTCAACTCGCAAACTTGCAATTTGCGAGCAAGGCTAGTAGTTAGCCCTAGCTGGTGGTCACGCATGGAGAGCATTAATAAGGAGGGGCCATACCATATCAGAATCTCGGGTATCGACGATTGGTGAAGAAAATTCGAGGGTCTTCAACTCACAACTCGCGAGGTCGCGAGTTGTGAAAGGCGCTTTCATTTAGGCACGTATGTGGTCCTATCGAGATAGGGACTAAAGAAAGGGAGCTAGTGCTATGTCATTAAGGGGCGGGTAGATCTGGATGGCCAAAATCTGTGTGCCCGGATCTATGGCCAGGGTTTCATTCTGGAGCCCCCTCGCCATTCTACCTTTAATATTGAACTCACTTGTATCATTGATTCATGAAACACGAAAAGGCGCCTGGTTTGTTTGTCTTGTGGTCCTAACCCATGATCACAGAGAGGTGAACAAGGAAGAACTAGCCTACGCTAGGCCCCCGTAGGACTTCGGGGATTCTATCCCTTGAGGAAAAGCGAAAATTTTATTATGCCATAGTGGGTGTGTGACAGTGTTTCTTTGTCAATCGATGGCTAGGTTTGTTGTTTTGGGGGGGTTTTATAAATTTGTTGGATAAGAAGGGGAGGGACACTTAGGGATACAGAGTCAAATTCTGAAAATGAATGAAAACACTGACTGGCTAGTAGTCTCTAGAGGATAAAGGCTAAATGAGGCGATAAATCTGAGTTATAAATTGTAGTTTGTAGGGTGTAAGAAGAAGAATAAAACAAGTAACTGCATCAGAGCATTAATGAAATGAATTTTGAATTAGTTAGGAAGAGCTTAACATAGTTTAAATTACTTAAGCTAAGAGCATCACAAGATGAATTATGGGCTTTAAACTATCCAATTTAAATAGAAAACCATGTGAATGAAATTAGAAAACACGGGAAATACATACAATGAGAGAAGACAAAACTCATATCACCACCATTAGAATCTTTTCATAGAGACTTCAAAGGCTTCTGCATATGTATTCAATACAGCTCTAGAAAATTTCAATGGAGTTTTGAACAACTAAAAAGGTGCCCTTGCAGTTATGCCAACCCCCAATACATTTGGAACTCCTAATATTTATAATAGTCGAGTTCCTTTGGTTTGAAACCGATTACAATGATTACAAAAAAATGCTTTGGCTTTTGAAACCGATCACAATTGATTACAATGATTCTGGATTCTATGGTGTTTCAAACCCTCTCTCCATCTTCTGATTCTATCATCGATCCTTCATGTGATTAAAGAGTGTGTCACCTTTGTGACACTAAGAAGGTTGAAGATGAAAAACACTTTCTTTCAGATTGTCCAACCTATACCTAGATTAGATCTCATTTTCAAAATAATTTTCACACTACCAACCTTCCTAACCTCTTAACCCAACAAAACTATGGTGATCTTGGAAAGCTTCTCTTAACGCTTTTCAAGCACAGAAACAAAATTCTAAAGAATCACAAGTAATCACTTACCCTCTTAAGGTCCAATAGACTAATTCGGTCTTAGTGGAAGTTCAACATCATCATGATCATCAATTGAATCCTTCTTTGTGAAAGTAAGGTATAACAAATTAACGTATTGTTCTCTTTCTGATTCTTTATCATCAAATCATAAAGGATAAGAGTACCACTTTATGTAGATTAAAGTAATTGAATCAATAATTTAGGAGAAAAATTAAATTAAAATTATTTATATTTGATGAAATTGTATATATTAAAAATAATTGAATCAATGATTTATGAGGGAAAGTAATCGAATCAATACTTTGTAAAAACAAATTAACATTAATTTCATTTGATCATATAATTAAATATAATTTTAATTGTAAAAATGCATACCAAATATTTTATTTTGTTTGATTATATAATTAAATATAATTTTAATTTTAAATTCAAAATGCATACTAAAGATTAAGTGAACGATAAATTATAAATCAGTCTAGATCCATCCTAGCTCCAGATCTATTAAGTGGTGAGAGGGATCAAATCTTTTCTTTCTTCAAGTTTTACAGGTAAAGATATTTAAATCCCTCTCAACCCTTGATAAATTCAAAGTTAAGATATATCTAAACTCATTTAAATTAAGATAATAAAAAAAATTAATTACTAATCTACTTATTTAAGTATTTTTATTCTTTCATCGACCCTTCGTGTGATTCATTGTCTTTCATTGACCTCTAGGCATCATTTGTTAGGCCCTGGAAAACTACATTTAGCCTTATCCAGCCGGATTTTCTCCTTCGACTGCAAGTCAAGAAATGCTTTGTCTCAGATACAATTATTTGCCTGGAAATGAGTGGAACTGGTGAGCAATGACATACTTTTGATCTTGTAGTTGAACGAGGGTGGTCGTGCCAAGTTTCAAATGGTCCAGTTTAAAAAAATAAAATAATGATCAAATAAAATAAACAACTAACGATCGTTTTTCGAGGATGCAAGGAAGTGGTTTGGGGAAATGTACTTTTCACCCCGAAATGAACCTGGTGGCGCCATGTAGCTCCCATAGAAAAACTTGGTTTACATTTCGACCCGCTCTCCCAATTTTATCTCTCATGCAATTTCTCAACTCGAAATCGTCCTCGGTCGTTGATCTTAGTATGATACGATCTGTGATGCATCGGGCTCCACCACTTAGTGCTTCTACTATATTTAGACCTTTATTTCCAAATTTAGCCCCTTTTACTAGTTTATCAGGTTTCTAAACCAGTTTAGTGTCCTACTAGATCCTGAAATCTGGATTTCACATAAAAAAATTAGCATGTGATAACAATGGCTCCAATTTGGGATGCTATCCTCCCAGTGAGGTAGCAAAGAACTCGTAGACCCGGTGCCTGATCCATTGGGATGCTCCCAAAACATATGTGTACATTGCTCTGACCTGTCACCAGTTTCCACTGAAACCAAAGTCTGCACACTACTCTCAACTGAAGGCTGAACGCTAAATACACCACAAAAATCTAACTGTAAACACTACTGGAAACCCAAACTAAAAAATGCTTGACCAACAAGCTTATTCACACCTACCTACCCTAACTGCTGAAATGAACTTCCAATCAAGTGAAATCATAATGCCAATGCAACCATGCAAGCATTTTATCCACTTTTTGTTTTCTTTGCACATGTTTGCTCCAAATCTTATTTACTGATAATTCATTCAGGAATTTACATATAAATTCAAATCTCAAAAAATTAAAAACATTGGGACTGTTTACTGCCTCCAATAAAACTGCAAATGGATCCTCTAAAACATGCAGAAAACAACAATCATGTTTCACCCCTTCCACTGCATTCTTGTTTTCATGTGATTTAACCTATTGATCGCCACAAAGAGGATGAAGAATATGTTGATACTGTTGGAAATAACAATCTTTTGAATCAGAAGGCAAAAGACGAGGTCGGAAGACAGTTCATCAGCTGATCAAAGAAGCCGGGAACCTAATGATTAACTCAGGGCAGATACAGAAGCTCTCGGAGGGATACCTCCACCTCCACTCCTCTTCTTAATGATGAAGGTCATCTCCTGGAACATCAGAGGGCTCAACGGAAGATGCAAACAAAGGATCCTCAAAGACTGCATCAAAGAGGAAACTCCAGATATTCTAATGTTACAGGAGACCAAATGCGTCGGCTTGGAAGCTGAGAACATTATTCAAAGAATATGGAAAAACTACCATTTTTTTTATACGAATTCCGTAGGAGCAGCAGGTGGCCTTGCCATCCTATGGGACCCCAACCATATTATCCTCAGTGGGCCCTTTTCCACGGCAGACACCCTGTCAGCACATTTTGTATAATAGGTTCCAACCAAGAGGGGACCATCACTAACGTTTATGGACCATAGGGACAACAGGAAAAGCAGAAATTTTTGGAAAAACTTGTTCAAGTCAAAACTATGGTCAGTACGCCCAACTGGATCCTAGGCGGAGACTTCAACATGATAATGACGCTGGAGGAAAAATTGGGAGGCAGCAAGCGACTCGAGCAAGACAGTGGTAAGTTTAAATCCCTCCTTGAGCAGTTAAATTTAGTAGACATAGAAAACAGTAATGGAACCTTCACTTGGTCAAATCGTCGATCTGGAAGCCAACACATAGCTTGTAGATTGGACCATTTTCTTATCTCAGAGCACTTGATTGAAAGAGATCTCTGCATAGAAAGCCTGATTCTTCCCCGAACAGGCTCGGACCATTGGCCAATAGCCCTCCATATTTCCATAGAAGTGACACCTAAATTCAAACCCTTCAGATTTGAAAAATTCTGGCTAACACATCCAGACTTTCATCAACTCACTCAACTCTGGTGGACTCAATCAGAAATAAACGAAGGTACCAAGATGTATCGTTTTCAGCAGCGCCTTAAAAATTTCAAGCAAAAACTCAAACACTGGAACAAAAGCACCTTTGGCAACATTCAACACGCCATCAGAGACACAGAACTCTGGCTAGCTGAATTACAACAGATTTTCATTTCAGGGACTCGGACCACCAAGCTCATGCAGGAAGAAGAGAAATTACAGATGCAGCTTGAACTACGCAGGCGGCAAGAGGAAATACTCTGGAGACAAAAATCCAGAGTTCAGTGGCTCAAAGAAGGGGAAAAGAACACCAAATTCTTTCACAGAACCATGATACATCGCCGACACATAAATAGAATAACACATTTGGAGGACGAGCAAGGCCAACTAATCAGGGACCATGAGCACATTGAGGAAGAAATCCATGGATACTATCAAACCCTCCTCAAGGAAGGTATCGAGGACAGAGCCGCAGCAATCTCACGAGTCACTCGCCACATTCCCAAGCTAATCACGCCAGAGCAGAATACAGCCCTCAATCGACCAATCTCCAAGGAGGAGGTGGACAAAGCTGTAAAAGACATGCCCCCAGGAAAATCCCCAGGCCCTGACGGCTTCACCACAGATTTCTTCCATCACTACTGGGACATCATAGGCCATGACGTCTGGGAAGTAGTGGAGGAATCCAGATCGTCAAAGAAAGTACTCCAAGTCTTCAATGCCACCTTCCTGGCCCTCATACCAAAAGAGGAAAGAGTCACGAACCCCAGGCAGTTTCGACCCATTGCTCTCTGCAATGTCATCTACAAGATCATCACCAAGGTTATTGCAAATCGACTCAAACCAATTCTGCCTCTCATCATCTCTAAAGAACAATCTGGTTATGTAGAAGGCAGACAGATTATGGATAGCGTCATTCTGGAAAACAGGGTAGTCAGCTCCCTCAAAACAACAAAAACACCAGGTATGCTGATCAAACTCGATTTATCCAAGGCTTTTGACAGAGCCAACTGGCAGTACCTCAGAGTTATTCTAATTTCTTTTGGCTTTGATCATGCTTGGGTCCAATGGATTTCAAACCTTACCTCCTCGGCATTCTTCTCAATTTTGATCAATGGAGTCCCCTCGCGCCCCTTCTCCGCCTCTCGAGGCATCAGGCAAGGTGATCCTCTTTCACTCTTTCTTTTTGTCCTAATGGCCGAGGGCCTTGGTCGCTACATCAAATCCGCATTCCTGGAAGGCACCCTCCAGGGCCTGCCTCTGCACAATCTGCAACCTGCCCCCTCACATAGCCAATTCGTTGATGATACTCTTCTAATGAACTCCCCTACTGCTCGAGAAGCCCTTAAACTCAATTCCATCCTCTCAGACTTCACGGAGGCCTCGAGCATGACTCTAAATCTTGAAAATTCCAAGCTCTTCTTTTTCAATACCCCTTTGGCAGTCCAATTGCATATTTCCAGAATCCTGGGCATTCCCAGGAGCTCCCTTTCGTCCAACTACCTAGGTATCCCCCTGACTGGAGCACCCGCCAAAACCATCTCCTGGGACAGTCTTCTCATCTCCATCTCTAACAGACTTTCTAATTGGACTTTCAGACCTCTAAACCTTGCAGCCAGACTCGTCCTGCTAAAGTCGGTCCTCCAAACTCTTCCCACCTACCTCTTCACGGCGCTCGTTGCCCCTAAACACATCATTAAAGCAATCAGAAACATCCAACGCAATTTCCTCTGGCAAGGTGTGCAAAACAAGAGGAAATGGGCTCTTGTACGCTGGGAAAAGGTATGCACACCAAAATCCAAAGGCGGTCTAGGTCTGCAAGACCCAGAAAAACTTAATCAGATAATGGGAGCCAAGATATGGTGGAGGTGGATAAAAACACCAGAGGCCTTATGGGCCCAAATCTGGAAACGCAAATATGCCCCCACAATGCCAGCAGACCAGCTAATCAGACACAACATCAAAATACAGGGGTCGAACATTTGGAATACCGCTTGGCAAAACAGGGGCATAATTCAGAAACATGCCTTTTGGGAAATACGTAATGGAGGTAGTGCAAGGTTCTAGCAAGACTCCTGGCAACATCTTAAACCTCTACAGAACCTGGAAGAACTAGCACCCCTCCACTTGGCGCTTAATCATCTCCCTGCGCCTAAGGTGCGAGATCTCTGGAAACCCGTGGATGCAGAACACCCCTGGAGGCAATGGAAAACGTCCAACCAGGACCTAGACATTCCCTCTGATATAAACCTAGCTGCCTGGCAGCAAGAGGCTGGACGCCGCAAAATACCAAGCAGAGAAGGACATGACATGCTCAGATGGGGACACTTAGCTTCTGGTAACTTCTCGGTAAAAGAGGCCTACAACATTCAATGCCATCAAGACAACCRGCCAGCGGACACCATCTGGAGCAAAATCTGGCGAAAGGAATTATGGCCCAAGGTTTCTACCTTCCTCTGGCTTATCATYCACAACAKAATTTYAACWTGGGAWAACCTCCTGAAAAGAGGGTTCACTGGCCCTTCTATGTGCACACTCTGTCAAGCCCAAGAGGAAACCAAAGAGCACCTCTTTAACGGATGCAGCTACAACCAGATAATCTGGGACCAAGGTGCACAAATTATGCATCGTTCCAATCAAAATCACAGCAGCATCAAAGATACCATAGAACATTGGGACTCCATCACTTACAGCAATCCCATTCTGAACCAAATCTGTCTTTTACTACCTGGCTTCATACTTTGGCAGATATGGAAGGAGAGGAACAAACGCATCTTCCACTCCAAGCAATCCCCACCAAAAGATATATGGAAAACAGTTGTCAAACTCATCAGAGAAACCATTCAGAGCAAGCATTGGCAACCGAGGGACCATGAATGCAGTCGCGAGGAGGCACACATCTTCCAAAGCTGGATGCTAAACCTCAAAGACTCGAGGATCTTTCAACCCCCCAAGGGACACTTTTCCAATCCCTCCCTCTGGTCCCCCCCTCCTGATGGATTCATCAAGATCAACTTTGATGGTGCCTCAAAAGGCAACCCTGGACCTACTGGCTATGGAGCGGTCATCAGAAACTCCACTAGGGAAATCCTTACGCTGATTGCGGGATACCTGGGAGAAACCACCAATAATGTAGCGGAACTCATAGGCCTCTTGCAGGGCCTACAAAAATCTCTCGCCCACACCAGTCACAATATCATACTGGAAGGAGATTCTCAAATAGTTATCTAGCTCATCACAAAAATCCTGCATGGAGGACAGCCACACAAAATCTCTCCCAGCTGGCGCCTAGCAGAATTGTTAGAAGACTTCCAAATCCTACTTAGGAGGAACATCAATGTCATCCCCTCACATATTAAAAGAAAAGCCAACACAGTAGCCGATCTCCTTGCCAATGAAGGCGTCATCAGGGAAAAGGAAAACATAACCTGGCACACCAGCAGCCCTGAGCCTTCAGATCTCTACCATCATTGCAAGCTACTGGCCAGCAAAGATCACCCTACCCCGGATGGGGTGACACGTGTACAGGAAGGGGAAGCGAGGTGGCAAGGGGAGGTGGCAAGGGGAGGCGGGGGGCCTTTATTTACTGTCCTCCCCACACACTCCGCGATTCATTGTTCGCGTCACCCCCTGCCATTTCCGTAGAATGGAGCTCCTCAGCACGAGCGTTATCGGTCCGATCCGCCAGCGCACTCAGCTCGGAGCTTTAATGGCGTTTATTATGGTATATTGGCCCATCAATCTCCTCGTGAGCTCCATTACGCTCGACCAGACTTCTGTGCAGCGCGATTTCTTGGCTCTCCTCTCTGTTCCGGCCATGCCGCGCCTAAGGGGGAAGCCACGCAGGGGAGTGGGATGGTATGCATCCACCTCTCGCCGGAAAAGACATAGGGAAATTTATAGTTCTCTGTCTCTAGCCAGACGACGTCGTCGACAGGAAATTCGGGCAGCGAATTCACCACCTGGCACAGTCATTGAAGAGGATCCAAGCATTCAGCTCCCTCTGGACTTATCGAACCAGAGAATGGTCACCTTCCCCGACGATTGGGACCCCCTTGCCCGCGTATTCCGCATCACTCCTCCAGGCAGCACCTCTTCCGAACAGGCGATGGAGGGCGACCCTGGCTCAGCACATTGCACCATTGAAGAGGAACAGGAGATGGAAGCTGAACCAGTTCATCACGAGGAAAGTCACGGTCCTGCTGAAGCTTAGCCACGGTCGACCTCGCCGCCTCCTTTGCCTCCGGAGCAATTTCCCCTAATCTTTGATCTCAGAAGCCTCGTCGAAGACTTAATCTTTCGTGTGGTCTGCACCAGCCAGAGATTGGATATGCTACTTACAGCTCACTTCTGTGCCTCGCCCAAGCAAATGTGTCCTACCTATGCTCAGCCCTACGCCATTCCAACTCGAGCTCCAGCAGAGCAAGACGACAAATATCGCCCGGATAAAAGGTCACAGACTTAGCATGTTTTTCTTAAAGTTTACTATTATATTTTCTCAGGACAGGAGTCCTCTAGCTGTCAGTCGACATAGTCTTAAATACTTCATTAGCAGACTACTGTTAGTTAAGATTATGCCCCCTGGTTTCCTACGGGTAGGGTGGCTCTATGTTTTCCATCTTTTTTTGACTTGTCACAGTGATATAGCCAGGTGTCCTGGTTTCCTCTACAGGCAGGACACCTGGTTCATAACTGGCATGTATCTCCTTTTTTGGATTAAGCTCTAATAGAAAGGTCCCACCTTTTATTTTAAAAAAAAAAACAATCTTTTGAATCAGAAGACAACGCTGGCTTAAATGAAACCCTTGGGGGCAAG
>JASDQU010504551.1:23939-42450 GCA_032191745.1 Picea mariana | reverse complement strand
CTTGACCTTGATCAAGTCATGAATGAACTCGTTTTCCCTGAGCCTATGCTCTTGCATCATTTAACATCCAAATCCTCATTTAGAATATGTTTTCATGCTTGAATATTGTGTTGAATCTCCTGAGCATCATTAAACATTTATTGTAAGAACTTAGATCTTCTTTCCATCATAAGGAAAGACAAATTTGGATGGAAGGTTGTTGCATAATGGAGCATGGAAGCAACTTCAGTGGGTTGAATTTATTTGGGAAACTTGTAATAAATATTGGAAAACCTTCTACTTAATGTAGAAATAGTTTCATTGCTCTGCCTTTTCAAAGCATAGAACTCTGTAAGATGTAGATCCAAACGTTTCCTCTTGCCCCAAAATTTCAAAAAGACATTCTTCAATTCCTCCCATGAGCTAATTGTCTCTGGCTGCAAGTGTTTAAACCAATCTTTGGTATCCCCTTTCAAGGATTGAGATAAGGCCCTCATACAAACATTATCATGATCAATCTCAAGAAAATCTATAAAATGTTCAAAATCTTGGATGTGTTTTTCAGTTGTGATGTCATTAGTTTCTCCATTAAACGCAGGTAGGTACTTAAAGTGCTTTGGAGGAAAATCATGAAGGATGTGAGGTGATTTTAAAGGTCTGTATCCATGCTGAATCTTGGAGGGTGTTGGATCAAGTACAGGAGGTGAGATATCAACCTTGATTTCATGAGGCTCATCAACTTGACTATGGTCAACACATGGCTCAGATGGAAGATTTTGATCAAAATCAATGATATAATGAGGAAATATATGTACAACTTTAAAAGGATATACCAGTGCAAGATTCTCATGATCATCATTCGAATGCAACAGGTAAATAAAATATTGTTTATCATGTTCATGAAAGGACAAAAGGTAATTAATAACAAAAAATATTATGTCTTGGAAAAAACTCAACTTTAGGTACTTGTTTTCTCCCATGATGTCCTTTCATACTTCCGTCAATGGATCTCATCCTCAAGTGGAGTCTCTAAATCACATTTGAAGATTGATTGGAGTCTCTAGGTGGAAATGTACAACCTTCTTATGTCTGACCTCTATCCACCATCAGAAATCATGTCTAAACCTTGTTGTTTCTCCCAGGGAAAATGCAACTTTTGTCCCCGACAACGGCGCCAGAATGTTAACACTCTGTAAATTTATTCAGTTGATTAAAAAATGACAGAGGTAACCTACAAATCAACTTTAGAGCTAGGCACTAGCCTGCTCAGCTCATAGAAGGCTCTCTCGTGTCACTTGGTGTTTGTAACACCCTGTTTCCCCAAGTCTGTAAAAATAACTATACTGGCCAAGCATTGTGGCAAACCTAGAAATGTGAATGTGTGATGTAAATGGACCTTGTGAAAAAGGTCAATGAATGTGAATAATATTATGAATATATATTGCAGGATTGCTGAGAGGGGATATGCTGAAAAAGAGACCACGATGGCTGAAGAAAGGTGGCGGAAGGCACCTGGAAAGGTGGTGTTAACTTCCACTGAAACCAATATCATATTTGGACTTCACTGGCCTGGAGAACCAATAGCGGCTCGCTGGATCGAAATAAACTACTTGCAAGTTGGTAGGTAGATGGCTCCTCAGGAATTAATGAGGGATGGGGGAAGTGAATCGCCCATCCGTAGGAACCTCGGGCCTGACCACCACGAGGGAAATGCCACACGCAACCTCGCAAGAGGGAAATGCGTGAGGAAGAAGCGCAGAGGGGGCAGACACGAGGGAAGGAGGAAGAACTCTGGAGATATGCAGAGTGAGTGATAGCAGAGAAGGGGGAGAGTAACCCTCGTTCTCGGTCACTGGAAAACCGAGACGCAGTCTCGCAGCATCATGGTCTCAGCTCGGGGGTGGCCAGTGGTAAATCCGTTGGGAGTCGTTGAGCCTACGGTTGGGTGGAAAAGAGCACCCCTCTCAGCAGTTGCATCACCTCTGGTGTTATTTCTGATAAGTGTTTTACATCTTGCATGGTGAAATTTATATGCGGACATATATGCTCTTAGTCTGTGCAGTTTTATGAATGGTTTGAGTATAAGACTGCCTGTGTAGTGTTGTGATTCAGAAATGGTGATTGCATGCTTATAATGGAAAGACTGCGTATGGATTATGTTTTATAAATCGTTATTTATATGCATACCGATCTAATTCAGACTTCGAGTCTGTGTTTGGGAAATCTATGTCCTTATTCATCCTCAGGTAATACCCTGGATAGATCTCCCTATAGAGACACCCTTCTTGGAAAGCTCACCAAGAATCTGGAAAAGGATTCGAAAGTGCAAGCCTTAGTAACCCGGTACGAGGAAGAATGATCCTCTTGAAGTCCTGAAATAACAGCGTAGGGATAAGTATCAACCGACGGATGAGATCCTGTCAGAAGGTTTGTGGTCATTCACAACCATTAGATTGGAGGAATACACGAGGGAATTAAATGATTTAACCCTTTTTCTTCCTTCATCTTCATGAGTAGCGAAGAAATCGGGACAGTAGATCCCCAAGTTCTGTGGGAATATCTAGATCGTTGGTTTTTCCACGTCTAGGGAGCAGCGGGAGAGTGTACAGTGCAGGACAGGTCTGAGCCGTCAGATCTTGGTCTAAATAGCTGGCAGTCGTTGGATCTGTCGAGAGTTGCACGAGGTTTAAAACCTCACGCGAAGAATAGCAGAGCGAAAGTCCCGAAGGTTTTGTATCAGGATATCGGCGTTCGAAAGTTTGGGAGTCTGGAGGACGAGAGTCCGGGCGCTCAACATCAGAAATCGCAAAACTGCGAAAGAATCTGAGCCGTTCATCTAAGAGCAGACGCGTGTCGCGAGATCACCCATATCGGGGATTTGGACATCGGGAGTCATAGAGGGAAGCCTTTCAACTTCGCGAGTGGCGAAGTCGCGAGAGGATTAGGACCGTCCATGTTGGAGGACAGGTGGCAGAGATCTGACCATTTCGCGTATCGGGGATTCGTGAGTTTGGAAGTAGAAGACTAGGCTGTTGGAGTCACAAAGTCCCGAGTCGCGAGATCGCGATGTAATCTGGGTCATTGATCAAAGAGGAAGGACAATCATGGGATCTGACATCTCGATACATCATGTATCGGGGATTCGTGAGTTTGGAGGTGGAAGATTAGGCTCTTGGAGTCACGAAGTCCCGAGTCGCGAGATCACGATGTAATCTGGGTCATTGATCAAAGAGGAAGGACAACCGTGGGATCTGACGTCTCGATACATCGCGTATCGGGGATTCGTGAGTTTGGAGGTGGAAGACCAAACCCTTGGAGTCGCGAAGTCCCAAATAGCAAGAAGTAGGAGCAACCATTGAGTCAGGACCTCCTCGCCATATCGCATATCGGGGTCTCGGAGGTTGAGGGGAATCAGTTTCGACTGTAGAAGTCACGAGCTTGCGAGTTGCAAGAGCTTGTGCAACATGTGGCACGTCCACTTGGTGGGACCCACGTGGTTGACAAGTGGTGTGACGATAAGATGCCTAGAGAGAGGGAGAAGTGGTGACAGGTCGTGGACACGTGTCGTTTGAAACGGGAGTCAAAATCTTGTTGACTTCTCGTACTTTGGGTTCTCGTAAGAAAGGAGCACAAAGTCCCAACAACTCAAGTCGTGAAGTTGCGAGTTTTGAGAAGCCCGGAAGGAGTCAAACCTTCTCTGACTTTTGCGTCTCGGGGTTTTGTAAAAGAAGGGCCCAAAGGTTCAACCTTTCAACTCGTGAACTTGCAAGTTGCGAGCAAGGCTAGTAGTTAGCCCTAGCCGATGGTCACACATGGAGAGTGCTAATAAGGAGGGGCCATACCATATCGGAATCTCGGGTATCGACGATTGGTGAAGAAAATTTGAGGGTCTTCAACTCACGACTCACGAGGTCGTGAGTTGTGAAAGGCGCTTGCATTTAGGCGCATATGTGGTCCTATCGAGGTAGGGACTAAAGAAAGGGAGCTAGTGCTTTGTCGTTAAGCGGCGGGTAGATCTAGACAGCCAGAATCTACACGCCCAGATCTATGGCTAGGGTTTCATTCCGGAGCCCCCTCGCCATTCTACCTTTAAGATTGGACTCACTTGTATCGCTGAGTCGCGAAACATGAAAAGGCGCCATGTTTGTTTGGCTTGTGGTCCTAACCCACGATCACAAGGAGGTGAACAGGAAAGAACTGGCCTACGCTAGGCCCCCGTAGGACTTCGGGGATTTTGTCCCTTGAGGAAAAGCGAAAATTCTATGATGTCATAGTGGGTGTGTGACAGTGTTTCTTTGTCAATCGATGGCTAGGTTTGTTGTTTTGGGGGGGTTTTATAAATTTGTTGGATAAGAAGGGGAGGGACACTTAGGGATACAGAGTCAAATTCTGAAAATGAAGGAAAACACTGACTGGCCAGTAGTCTCTTGAGGATAAAGGCTAAATGAGGCAATAAATATGAGTTATAAATTGTAGTTTGTAGGGTGTAAGAAGAAGAATAAAACAAGTAACTGCATCAGAGCATTAATGAAATGAATTTTGAATTAGTTAGGAAGAGCTTAACACAATTTAAATTGCTTAAGCCAAGAGCATCACAAGATGAATTATGGGCTTTTAAACTATCCAATTTAAATAGAAAACCGTGTAAATGAAATTAGAAAACACAGGAAATACATACAATGAGAGAAGACAAAACCCATATCACCACCATTAGAATCTTTTCAAAGAGACTTCAAAGGCTTCTACATATGTATTCAATACAGCTCTAGAAAATTACAATGGAGTTTCAAACAACTAAAAATGTGTCCTTGCAGTTTTGCCAACCCCCAATACATTTGGAACTCCTAATATTTATAATAGTTGAGTTCCTTCAGTTTGAAACCGATTACAATGATTACAAAGAAAAGCTTTGGCTTTTGAAACCGATCACAATTGATTACAATGATTATGGATTCTATGGTGTTTCAAACCCTCTCTCCGTCTTCTGATTCTGTCATCGACCCTTCGTGTGATTACAGAGTGTGTCACCTTTGTGACACTAAGAAGGTTGAAGATGAAAAACACTTTCTTTCAGATTGTCCAGCCTATACCCAGATTAGATCCCATTTTCAAAATAATTTTCACACTACCAACCTTCCTAACCTCTTAACCCAACAAAACTATGGTGATCTTGGAAAGCTTCTCTTAATGCTTTTCGAGCACAGAAACAAAATTCTAAAGAATCACAAGTAATCACTTACCCTCTTAAGGTCCAATAGACTAATTCGGTCTTAGTGGAAGTTCAACATCATCATGATCATCAATTGAATCCTTCTTTGTGAAAGTAAGGTATAACAAATTAACATATTGTTCTCTTTCTGATTCTTTATCATCAAATCATAAAGGATAATAGTACCACTTTATGTAGATTAAAGTAATTGAATCAATAATTTAGGAGAAAAATAAAATTAAAATTATTTATATTTGATGAAATTATATATATTAAAAATAATTGAATCAGTGATTTATGAGGGAAAGTAATCGAATCAATACTTTGTAAACAAAAATTAACATTAATTTTGTTTGATATAATTAAATATAATTTTAATTGTAAAAATGCATACCAAAGATTAAGTAAACAATAAATGAAATTATTTTGTTTGATTATATAATTAAATATAATTTTAATTTTAAATTCAAAATGCATACTAAAGATTAAGTGAACGATAAATTATAAATCAGTCTAGATCCATCTTAGCTCCAGATCTATTAAGTGGTGAGAAGGATCAAATTTTTCATTTCCTCAAGTTTTACAAGTAAAGAGATTTAAATCCCTCTCAACCCTTGATAAATTCAAAGTTAAGATAAATCTAAACTCATTTAAATTAAGATAAAAAAAAATTAAATTATTAATCTACTTATACAAAATAATTTCAATAAATTTAAATAAAAAATAATAACAATTTCAAATATAACCAAATCATTAACCCGTAGCCTGCTCCATATTGGTGTGAATATGCATAGTGTGTTAATTTTGCTAGCAAGTACCTAAAGCGATATATTCCATTTACAATTGTTTTAAAAGCGAGGAGTAAGTCAATTATATTAAGATGTAGATTTCTTCCATCATGTTCAATTAAATTATTAATTAATTTTGTTTTAAATATTTAAAATGAATATCCAACCTTTGCAAAACCCTTCCATTGGCCCCGCATGTTCCTCCCGTTGGATCCGTGACCACAACCCTTTCTATTCAACCCACAAAAGCTTGGGCATTAAGTCAACTAGGTAAAAAGTATCGACATGTTTTGAATGGCTATTATTTGTTTATAACATTTTTTATTATATTGTTTTTTTTATTTCCGTGGTGGCAAATTCAGATGAGAAAAACTGATCTCAGAGGATGAGGCTGAGAATAAAGAAAGAAACACGTTTTTAGATTATCGTGTGGGTCCCACACGTTCAAATCCGTAATCAAACGGATGGGCAGTGATGCTCTGTGCCGACGGGATCACGCCACGTAACATGCAATCACAAATGATTCTCACGGATCCCTTGGATTTCGTGCCACCTCAGCACATGACCTTTCGGGATCTAAAACACAAACCACAGGATGGTAACTAGTAAGACCATGTTCAAACACCGAAACGCTGATCTTCGAACAGATGACACGTGGAAGGTAACGGAACAGTTAATCCTTTCTGTCATTCCGAGCCATAAAGACAAGCTAGGTTCGGCCCAAACCTAGAAGAGGGTGACGGCGGTCTACATTCTCGTTTGTGAAATCGGATTTCATTCAGTTACTATTTTATACACTTCCTTAAAATACAAATAATCATTTAATTTCCACGTAGGATAGTTCTTATTAGATAAGAAGCCCCGATTCAGGCACTTGTTTGGAATGCACTGGTGCCCCAATTTGTGCATGCTATGCCTCTTTCTCGGCTGATTAATTGCTTTGACAGGGTGTGTAGGGTTGCAACTTGGAGTTTGTTCAATAAATGTTATTAAGAATTTTCAACTTTTTAAAATAATAAATAAGTTTTATATATATTTTAAGTACAAATAAGATAATGATAAAATTTATTATTTGTAAAGTATATTTTATAATAATAATAATAATTTAATTTTAAGGTTAAGGTCAAGCCAGATATTAAATTGGTGTATGAAATATTTTTATTTGTAGAACAAGGGATTTCGGATAGGAATTTGATTGCCAAAGTTTATAGAGGTATACATATTCTACCTCTCTAGATTTAAACTGTAACCTCTTATCAAAAAACACATGTTTTTAACCATTAAATTTAATGATTACTAAATATACATAAATAAATAAATGATCATATGATAATTTTTAAATTTATACATTTTTATTTTTACGATGAAAAAACAAGAAAAAAATAAAAAGTCAATGAAAAAATATGATAATATTTTATGTTTTTTACCTTGAAATTATATAATAGATATGGTGTAAAGAGATTGGTTAGGAATGAAAACGTAATAAAATTGAATTTATATGAGGATTTTATTTGGCATTCTAGTAAGGGAATTATTAAGTATTCAAAGAAAAGTGTTTCATAATAAAATTTTAATTTATATGAAGATGTTATTTTACATTTTAAAGTAATTATGAGGTATATGAAATTAGTAGTTAAACATGTAAAGAAGGGATAACATTATCCATGTACATATAAGTGGACCCTACAAAGTTTATCTTAAAGGTTAGTTCAATCATTGTATAACTATCCATTGAATACATATTGTTAATTGGAACATTTTAAGTTACAAATTCAAATATGGATATTTTATGGAAAAGGAGGGGATTCCACAAAATACTCCTTAAATAAAAAAGAATCGACATCCACTCCAAAATCAATGAATCAAATTTCTTATAAGAATAAATTTTCCTATTTTCCTCAAGTTATATAGTGGTAAAATATGAACACTAATTTTAATTATTAAAAATATTTGAAATTATTTTATTTGATTGTATAAATAGGGATTGTATGTTTCTATTTGTTGGAGGTGGGTGGACTAAATATCCCTTTATTTGTGTTTAATACATTAAAAATCGCCAAAAAAACAAAACAAAATGATGCCTTGCTATGTGGTGAGAAGGTGTGGTGGTAGTATTTATTGTTTGTAAGGTCTTAAATTTGCATGGTATAAGCTATCGATTTTGGATTTGGTTAGGGCTTCCATTGATGGCTCTGTATGTATGGTGTTTACTACAATAAATGTTGTGTAACTCCCTTGGATTTTGGTTCATCCCATTTGTAGTCGAGGGATTGGTGGGTGTCTAGTTAAACTTAGAGGTTGCAAGTGATTTGTTTATGGATTATGGTTAAAGGAAAGTTGGTGTATTAAACTTTCTAGGTTTTAGGAAATTCTCTTGGATTTTGGCAAGTAATGCATACAGTGATGGAGGGCTTTTGTGTTATGCACTAAAATACACAAATAACATAATGATAGAAAGAGAAGTAACTATGTACCTTGAGAATGAGAGAGAAGAATGAATAAGAAGCCTCTTCAAGGGGAGGAATTTCTTTTACAATATAGCAAATGCACATGATGAGATGTTCTTTAAAACTAGGTCACCTTGATTTCACAATTGCCTGAGCCATGTTTCAAAAATTGTTTCTAGTTCTAGTATGTTTTTCTCTTCTTGATTAATCTCTAGTAAAATTGTCTGAATTGGGATCTTATCACCAATGTCCTTCTTTAAGAAAGAAACATGAAAGACTGGATGTACACGTGAAGATGGAGGCAATTCCAATTTGTAATTCATACTTCTAATCGTATGTAACACCTTATAGGGACCATAGTACTTGGGTATTAATTTATTGTCCTTTTGTTGCTTGAGGGACATCTTCTTGTATGGTTGTAGCCTCAAAAATTTACCCAATCCCCCACTTCAAATTCCCTATAATCGCAATGTTGATCTGCTTGTTGTTTCATCATATTTTATTCTATAGCCAAGTTGTCCTTCAATAGTTGGAGAATTTCTTCTTGGCGCTCTATGTTGTCCTCCACTACTTGAACTTTCACTTTTCCTCTTAGGGGTGATGTGATGGATGGAGGATAATAGCCATAAAGTGCCATAATTGGGGACATTTTTAATGAAGTATGGAAGAACGTGTTGTACCACCATTCTACTAAGGGAAACCACTAAACCCATTATGTTTGTTTATCATATGCAAAGCAACAAAGATTCCCTTCTTGACATTTATTCACAATCTCTATTTGCACATTGGATTGAGGATCGTAAGAGGAGTTGTGAGCCAATTGAGTACACAAACAAGAAAATAATTTAGTCCAAAACGTATCGGTGAAAATTAGATCTCTACCACTTACAATAATCTTAAGGATTCTATGTAGCTTCTGAACTATTTCCATTAATGTTGCAACAACTATACTTGCTTTAAAAGGATAAGAAAGAGAGAAAAAATGGTCATACTTTGTGAGTCAATCCAACACTACCATGATGAAATTATTTCCTTCAGACTTTGGTAGACCTATAATAAATCCATTTAGACCTCTTCCCAATGCTGAATTGGTATGGATAATGGTTGTAAAATACCCAAGGTCTTGATTCTCTCCCTTATTTTGTTGGAAAACCAAACATTCAACCAAAAACTTTTGAATACCAATTTTAAGAATTTCCAAAAAAAAATCCTTCTTTATTCTTTGGTAAGTTTTCAGAAACCCTGAATGTCCTCCTATAAGAGAAGTGTGAAATTACAAAAGGACCTTCTATTTGAGTTATGAATTCTTACATAAATATAGGTGATATTGATACCACAGTGAATCATTCTTTCACACAAATTTATCTAAAGCCCTTGAGTCCTCTTGTAGTTGTTGGATGATCTTACATACCTTCTAATATTGCTTCCATTCCATCCTTACTTCTTCCACCCAATTGTATTTCAGAATGGAAATAGCACAAAGTAAGCCCTTTGTGTCTTCTTCTTTCCCTAAAAGTGCATCTACCACCACATCTTGTTTTCCTATTTTGCAGATAATTTCAAAGGCACAACCTAGCATCTTTGTAACTCATTTTTGTTGATCTTCTAAAGATATTCATTGTTCAAAGAAGTACTTCAAACTACCATGATATTCTTTTACCTTGAAGTGTCTTCCTAGTAAGTAAGGGTGTCATTTCTTAATTGCATGTAGTATGACCAACATTTCATTTTCATAAAGGGGTTTGAGTAAGTTCTTTCCTTTAAGCTAGTTACTTTCAAATGCAAGGAAGCCTTCCTTCTTGCATTAAAAATGCACCAATGGCATGCCCTAAGGCATCACACTCCACAATAAAGGTTTTTGTGAAGTCAAGCATGGATAGGACACGGGTTGTATGCATGGCCTCCTTAAGTTTTTCAAAATATTTGGTGGTTTCACGAGTCCAAGAAAACAATTCATTTTTCAATAATGTTGTTAGAGGTGCTACTATTTTAGCATAATTCTTGACAAACTTGCAGTAATATTCCATCAATCCTAAGAATCCTCTAAGATTATTCACGTTTTGGGGAATTTTTCATTACATCGTATCTTTAATTTTGTTAGGGTCCACTTTAACATCTTCATGAGATACAATGTGACCCAAATATTCCACTTCTTGAACCCCAAAGGAAACACTTGGAAGGATTTTCATATAGTTCTTTCTCCTCCAATAGTTTTAAGACCATGTCAACATGTTGTAGATTAGTATATCATCAAAAAACACTAACATAAATTTTCTAAGGAAGGGATTGAAAATATAATTCATCAAGTTTTGAAATGTGGAAGCTGCATTAGTAAGGACAAATGACATCACCAAACATTCATAATGGCATTCATGAGTTCTAAAGATTATTTTGGGGATGTCTTCTTGCCTCGTTCTGATTTGATGATATCCAGAATGGAGATCCAACTTGGTAAAGAAAATTTATTCTTGCAATTCATCTATGACAAGAATATGAAACTTGTCTTTAATGGTCATCTTATTGAGCTCTCTATAATCTAGACACATATGCCATGAGCCTTCCTTTTTGTAAACCATCACCACTGGTGAAGATAAAGCACTTTGGTTAGGTTGAATGATGCTAGCCTCTAACATTTCTTGAATCATATGCTCAATCTCACTCTTTTGTGCATATGGGTACTTGTAAGGTTTGATGTTAGTTAGTAAAATTTCGGGCTGCAAATGAGTAGCATGGTCATGATCTTGAGCAAGTGGAAGACCCTTAGGCATCTCTCCATATACCTTGGAATGATTGTCGATAAATGTTTGGAGGTCCACGTGAATAGAGGTTCTAGATGTTTGAACATCTAGTGATCACAATTGTGCAATTACACCACTGTGTCTCCTTTTTAGCAATTTTTTTATGCTATTACAACTTATCACTTTAGAGGGTTTCCCTTAGATAATTTTGAGTTCAATTTCCTTTCCTTCTGAGGAAAATATCATGAAAAGCTCTTGAAAATTAAGAGCCATTATTCCCAATGATTGTAACCATTGGACCCATAATACAACATCAACATCACCCATTTGGATTGTAATCATTGGGTTATCCAATAAATACTCCCCCATAGTGAGCTTAATACTATGGCACTTCCTTGAATAATTTGTGGTACCTCGATTTACAATCATTACTTGAAACTGTGGTGTTGGATATATAAATAAATTGAGAAGTTTGGATAATTTGCAATTAATGAAGTAATGGGTACTGCCATAATCAATCAACCCTATTACTTTTTAATTTTTGATATATCCCTCTATCTCGAGAGTTTTAGGAGTGTTGATGCTAACTAATACAAGACAAGATATGTTTGGAGTAGTCTCTTCTAGTTCTAGATCTTGTGATAGTTCTAGTTCTTGATCTTCTTCCTCTTCACAATCTATGTAGAATAATTTCCTCTGATTGCATTTATGCCTCTTATTGTACTTGCTATCACAATCAAAACATAGTCCCTTTTCTCTTATTTCATCCATTTATTGAGGTGCCAACCATGTAGCTAGATTGATGTTAGGAGAGGGACACAATTCTCTTTATAGTTGTTAGTGGCCACTCTTCTAGTAACTATATTTTTACTTTCAACTTTCCTTTCCACACTAAAAGCATGTTCCAAGGATTTAGGTTCCAAGAGACACACCTCATGTCAAATGCTCTCTTTTCAAGTACCCATAAAGAGATCTAACAAATTATCCTTAGGAATGTTCTTTACTTTGAGATTGAGATTTTGAAATTATTGAATGTGCTATGTAATTGGATCGCTTTGCCAGATATTTATCAATTGACTAAATAATTTTTTTCTCTTAATATACCCATAATGTGCTATTAATTCATTCATAAAACCAGACCACGAGACAATATAATCCTTTTTTCATTCACAAAGCCATTGGTACTAGACAAATTGATCATGTTATAAATACAAGGATGCAAGAGTTACCTTTTGTAAAGTTGACACTCGTTGTACGATCAAATAATTGTTCAATCTAGAATATACATGTTATAGGATCTTTACCATTAAACTTCCTCATATAAAGCTTTGGAATTAAGTATATCCTTGGTCCTATGTTGAACCCTCGATGATACAGATCTTGGAGTGATGAATGATCATGATTTTTGGATTCAATCTTGGTGTTGTCCAATAGTTTTAAAATATTTTCCATATGTGGATAAGGTTTAACAATTTTGTTCTCCTTATTTTCACAATTTCCTTAGGTCACAATATCACCTTTTTGGGAGTCTCTCATCTAGGGTATGTAAGAGCACGACTTCCATGCAATTTTGCAATAATTCCATCTTTTGATCCATCAACTTTTCCATTTTATCTCCGGCTTCCATCTTTTGACCCATCAACTTTTCCATCTTTGACTCATCAACTTTTCCATTTTTTTCTTTAATTCCTCTTTAAATATTTTTTGTGAAGGTGCAAAACCAACCTTTTTAAACACATTATCACCCATGTCATTAAATTGGTTCCTCAATTGGGATACCTAGTTCCCTAAGTCTTCACATTCTTCAGGATCCATGGATGAGTTCTATGGAGGTTTAGGTGTATAATTTTTTCCACCACTTATTTCCTATGAGCCCAAAAACAATATCTACTTAGATTCATCCTCTATTTTTATCTTTACCACACCTTTTGAATTGATCTATAATCGAGAGGTTCATATCCCACTCACTTTACCAACACGGATACCTATGCATTTTTTTTCTGAGCTCTCTCTCAGTTCTGTCTTCGAGATTTGCATATGGTTCTCTATTCCCAGGGAGGCCACTAGGCCTTTGTCTTCTTCTTCCTTGCGCAAATTCCTCTCTTCTCTTGGCTACAAAGCCTTCTCCTAGTTGCAACTTGCACCCAACAACCAATCAAAAATATAATAACCAAATGTATCTTAGGGTCCTGTTATGGCACAAGTTGTAGGTTGGGAAAAGCCTGACCCAACTGAGGAACAAGTGCTATAACTATGAGATTCCTACACCCAATTTCACCTCGATGTAGGTCCCACACTTAAAGGGTGAATAGGTTGCTCTAGGGAGGCGATCCTGATGACCCTAAGGATATTGAGACAGATATGGAAGGAAGTGGAAAAGGAGCCCCTATAGGTAAAATATAAATGGAAGGAAGGGTAAGGAAAGATGCCTTGTAAGTCAAGTAAAGGCTGCCCCACAAGTATAGTGTTTCTTGGAAGAATGTACCTGCCCGAGACATAAGAAAGCACAGTTTGCAACAATATATCTTAGTTGGATCAACAACTTAATCTTGTTGTACAACAGTATATATTAGCAATTAAAACATCTAAAAATCAACATGTAAATATCTAGACTAGTCAAGTAAATCAACACTGAACTTAACAATGATTATAGGCTGAAGATGGGAACTTAAAGAGGTGGATTAGATGGTTGTTAGAGCAAGTGTTTTTTGGCAGAAAATTGAAGCCTTATGGCTGTAGCATTCAGTAGTTAAAAACAATAAAATAAACCATCCAAAGGTGCCAAGAACTACCTCAAAGGTGCGCTCTAGTTAGTAGAACAAGTGAGCAAAGTTAGAGAGCTAATATAGGATTAGTTTAGGAGTTATGAGAGGGTTAGTAGCTAGGGCTATTTCAGCCCTAATGGTTGTAGGTTAAAAGTTGTAACAAAACTTGGAATTTTGGGAGAGAGGGGATGCCCTAGTGGGGGATGACTCATCTCAATAAGATAAAACAACTTCAAGCGAGAGAACTTTCAAAAGGTCCAAAATTACGTTTCCCAATGCAATAGTTTATATCTCCAATGAAATAAAAGTATGACTAGTGCCTTTACTATTGGGTTAATGGAGTCTCAAGGAGCTTAGAGAAGCTACCTCCTCGGGGTTGTAATCCCTTTTACTTCTCAAGGAAAGTTTCTCTAGGCTAGGGTTTAACCTAAGAGGGTGTATGCCCTTATACTTCTCTTAGCAAACCCTTGTCAATGAGATGAAGCAATAAAATGAATAAAAAATGGTGAAGACTATGGTGGGGGTGTATGCCCTTATACTTCCCACCTAGAACCTAGCACAACAACACTTGACTTGAATAAAATGATAGAAAGAGAGTAAAAACCATACCAAAATCAAGAGAGATGCTAAGATAATCCACCACAAGAGCTAGAAAATAACCTTCCAAGGCTAGTGCATCAATTCTTCCATTAAACATTCAAAATTTCATCCATACACAAGTGCACAAGAGCTAAATAGCTAAGGGGGCCAAAAATTTCAGACCAATACCTCTTGTGAGAGGAAAGTTATCATTTAATTTGAGATCTTATGATCTCTATTTATACAAAAATTAGCCAACATGGCTTGTCCACAAAATAAGGAGTAAAACACAAGATTAGGGGTCAAAAACCCTAATCTTTCCCCCTTAACACAATAATATTAAACAATTCACTTAAAATTTCATATTTTGCGCAAATTAAACCCTGATTAAGGATAACATCACCCCTTTATGGGACATTTTGCCACTTTGAAGAGGTCGTTGGAGCTGGAGAAAGATGGAAGGGCCTCCCAAGGCCATGTGTCAAACATCTAGAGGATTATTTCTTGGTGAAAATCCTCTTCACATCAGAATTTCCAAGTGTAAGTGAGTGGCACCTCACCACCAAACCCAAACCCCCACTACCACGACGTCATGCAAGAAAATGGGACATTTTTCCCTTCCTGGGAAAATTGTTTAGCATGAAATGGGTGGGCTAGGTCATCCAAGTCATCATCAAGGCCATCCAAGTCATCTCTCTCTCATATGGCATGTGGGCCCTTGGCATCCAACCTGTGAGCTTGTAGCCCCATGGAAGCCCAAGCTAGGCTTGTTCTCCCAAAATTGTCCACCAACTAGGTCCTAGAAAGACAAACGAACATGCCCTCCAAGGATCTCAAGTCATAACATCATGATAAGTGGATACAGTCAATAAACAAGCCATCTAAGCATGTGCATCAAAGATTACCATTTCAAGTAATTAACAGCTCAAAGACACTATGGGACTTGTCAAGCTTAAGTATGGGAGGGTTGAAGAGGTATCCTATTGGGTATATCTTTCCCTAGGTTAAGGAGAGCCTCTAATAGGTCCCTCTCTAAGCCATGTAGAGTGTATGAGGTGGATGGGGTCAAGACTTAATGGCCATAAGGCTCATGACATACAAGGGGTCATAGTGTCTCATTCATGGGTGCCTTTGTGGAGGGTGTGTGGTACCTATTATCGCACAAATTGTACTTGACCAAAAGGGAAAGGCTAAGAGAAGGAAAATTGGTGAAACAGATGGTTATCCTATCACTATCACCTTAATAAGATACCTCTTTCTATTTAGGGATGATAGCCCAGGGGAAATGTCCCCGGTGACCTGGGGGTTTGAGAAGGCAAATGCTAAAGTGTCAATAAAAGATATTCTCTCTCACAAGTCATGCTGATTAGAAAGTCCCAAAGTTTTAATCAATGAAGCAATGATATGCTTAGATGTACCTGCCCAGAACAAAGCAACAAAAAAACAATATCTTTTGCAAGTACAATTTGATGTTTAGTACTTCATAAAACCTTGGACTTGTCAATAAAAGAAATAGTTGATGCAAGATGAAGCAAACATAATTTTATAAAAGCAATGTATACAATATGATAGCTTCATAATAAATGCCTTAAAAGAGCTTGACAATGACCAAAAATAATAACCCAACAATGGCAATACACTAGCACTTGTCAAAAGCTAATTAGGCAGTGTGAAAAATCAACTTTTGCAATTGCTTTTAAGTGCTTTTACTACTATAATAAATGGTTGTAGATTAATTTCATAAAAAAAAACAA
This sequence comes from Picea mariana, assembly GCA_032191745.1. Classification (NCBI taxonomy): domain Eukaryota; kingdom Viridiplantae; phylum Streptophyta; class Pinopsida; order Pinales; family Pinaceae; genus Picea; species Picea mariana. The sequence goes on along the minus strand of JASDQU010504551.1, from coordinate 26,191 downwards.
GAAGGTTAGTGAATTAGTCTAATCTAGGGTTAGGAAAGGTTAGTAGGTTTCTTGAGGTAAAAGATTTAAGGGTTGGTTTCATCAATCAATCAAATTCAAGGTCTAAATCAATGCCTTTTAGGGATAATGGAGTCACTTTGCAGCATCAAAATTGAAGGAAATAAATGATAATATAAGAGCTAAGTACAAAGAAGGATGATGATTGAGGTGTTGGTAACCCGAGGCCTCAATCAACAAGCCTTAGAAGGAAAACGACTACTAGGAAGTAGGTAACCTTAGGCCCTAGTGGTTTTCCTTCTTCTTTAGCTCAAGCTTGAAACAAATAATGGCTTGATGAAGAAAATGATACTAGAGTGATTCAATGGAAGGGATCTAGTACAATGCTTCAAAGATAGGGTTTCTAGCACAATCTAGTAGGTGAAAAATTGTTAAGACAAGGACAACAACATGTGCTTGTTCTCCTAGGGTTTTAAACTAGCAATTTCATAATATTGGAATAAATGCAAAGTAAATGTACCATAACCATTCAAATAAAAGAAGGATTTCATAAATTCACTTACATCCACCAAGAATAATCTAGCAATAATCCTAGTTGAAGATTGTGCACCAAGAAAAATGCCAAGAAACACCAAATTTAGCTTCCTCCAAGAAGTTCGACTAAAATTTCAGCCAATAAACCCTAAGTAGGGCGCAAATTTCAGACCTCACTTGTGTGAGTGGAAGATCATGAAAAAATACAAGGGAAAATCCTCTATTTATACAGTGAAAATGACCTTTAATTTACAAAATTAGGTAAAAAAGGCCGACATGGCTAGTTTACATGAGAAAATTCATTTTTACATAAATTTGACAAATAAAACCCTAATTTGATCTTTTTAGGGTGACATCATGCCCCTCCTAGGGTGATGTTATCCTCTCTGCTAGAACGATATCCCTCCAAGTGAAACGTAGGGGCCCAAAACACCTCAGGAGCTGCCACATGTGCAAAACCAAATCGTCCTCAAGCTGGACACCTCAACTAGGTGACGTCAAGGCTCTGAATGATGACGTCTAGGGCCTTTAGGGGCCAATATCATGTGGGAGGGAAAGATCGCCTTGGGTCCAGGCCTACCGGGATGTCTCTGTTGGAATTTCCTCCTCTATCTCTGGTGCAAGCCTCTGGTATATGTCTGCCCCTTGCTGGGGTCTCAACATCCATCTGGTGGACTTTCAACCCTATGGAGGTCTGAACTAATCATCTCTCCATGTGTACCTATCTGTTGGGCATGGTCCTGCAACAACAACAAGTATTCCTTCCATGGGATCATAATTCACAGGGATCATAGCAATGTTAGTCATGTCTAATAATCAAGTTATATAAACATGTGCATAAAACCCCCCTTTCCTAGACAAGTGCTCAAAGACGTTATGCTATTCTACAAGCCAGGTTTGGAGAGGGTTTCAGGAGGTCCTATTGGGATAATTCTCATTGGATTTGGGATGTTTCCAAGTGAAGACCAATCCATGTCATGTAAGTGGATGAGGTGGTATGGGGATGTTTGAGAAATGGGTGCAGTGATGACAGAGAAATGTATGGATTACCTATGGGTGCCTCTGAAGAGGATGAGTTTCACCTTGTCATGGATGAAAATGTTTCCAAGCCCATTCAATGCCTTTTACTTTTTTATCTTATTTTTTTTTTTTTTAAGAGAATAGTTGGAGGACAATTCCCTAGTGTGGTGACTGGTGGTGACAGTGTTACCCACAAGCATTTCATGGAGATGAGAAGGTTGGCTTGTGATGAGACCCCCTTTCTCTTAGCTATGCCACCAAGAGCCACTACCCTGGTGTGGTGACCAACTGAATGGAAGTTTCATACCGCTACATGCCCATGGACCTAATAGGCTGGATCGTGATGAGACCCCCTATCCTCCAACTAGGTCTTGAGTTTATTTATTTTATGGGTCCCTCCGTTTCTTGCTGAGAAGCCTTTTATTTCTTTCTCGGGGATCCCTGGGCGAAGCATCTGAAGGTTTTTTTCTTTTGGATTTTATCTTTTTCCAGCTACTTTTACCCTCTAGGCGTTTAGCCCCTTCTTCCCACAAGGCAAGGTACAACCCTTTGCTAGCTTGGAAAACCCAGTGCCCGAACCAATGTAGGGGATGGATGAGAGGGAATATGGTGGAAAGTGATAAGTATGGTGGGACTGGACGATGACCTTTCATGAAACCACCCGGTGGAAACTCACTCCTAAGCGAACCAACTTGCTAAGG
>JASDQU010504551.1:0-23926 GCA_032191745.1 Picea mariana | reverse complement strand
ATTTAAATGCACATATTCAAATGTTTTGAGAATTAGATTGACACATACCATGATGCCCAAACTCATTACCTCAAGGAGCAAGACCCACTGCTGCTGAAGGACCAGGCCGATGGGATGGATGTTGCTGATGCTAATAGGATGGAGGCGTTGAAGAAGAAAGATGGGCCCTCCAAGGCCAGGCTCAAGTCAATATGGCTCTCAGTACTCCATGTATAGGACTTGTGGGCCTCGAGACATAATATCCTTAGTTATCCCTAGGCTAGGGTATAACATCTGGCTCCAACTCGGAGACATGTTCTCACAATAGAGCGCATGAGAACCTCATCATCTCTGGTATGACCTGTGACCTGCTAGATCTCAACAAAATCAATCAGTAGTCATTTGGGGTGGTGATATCACCCCTGGCTCATATATGATACAATGAAATAAAAGTAAGAAAGCATATGTACAAATGGAAATACAACTACTCTAGCATGAAATGCAGATGGTATATTTAATGAATGAAAAATTCATACCTACTTACCTCTACTTACCTGTTGGTTGAATTCTAGGTGTATTCAAATAGCCAGTGAAACCATCCTAGCAATGTCTCATAATACCTACCTCTGTACGTCATCATAAACCGAAACAATAATAAGTCAAGCACATAAAATAATCATGCTAATTCACACCTTTAGGAAAGTTCTCAATCCATCTCAGAAAGGGATCGTGAAAAATCAAAGGTTCAATAGGTTGACTCAAAGAGTCTGTAGGTTGGCTACCTTGGATGTCTTCACAATCTAAGGTCTGGGAAGGAACTAGAAAGAACCTAGAGGATGAATGGAAATTTCTCAAGGGAAGGCTGAAAGACTAAGATAATAAACTTATTTTTAAGGTATTCAACTTTCCCTTGGATTCTAAATGAAGGCTTCCCCAGGATAAAACTTAAAACAAGGGACATGTTTCCCAACTACACCCTTAATGACATAGTGAGGTAAAGTAATCGAAGGGGGTTGGAGAACCTTGTCACTAGTACCCTGCTTTAGGATATCAATGTCCTCACCTCTATCAAGATCTGAGCACAATGGTGGTTGACAATATTCACAAGATAAATCCAAGTTCTCAAAGGAGTACTCACCGAAATCTTCAAGGTATGACTGAAAATCATCAGGAGAAAATAGAACTAGGTCACCCTTGGAAATGTCTATAACTATATCATTTCCTTGTTGCCAGATGTCAGAATCATTATTAAACTGATATGATAGTTGTAGAGGCAACACTTGGAAATGTCCTTCCATATCATAAATGGGATCCTCATTAGAACCAATCACATCCCACTTACGTCTTCCAACATGTATGAACTCATCAATATTGTGAACAATGTCACTACCTTTATCATAACATGAAGGATTTAATGCATCTGAGGGCTCCTCTAGTACTTCTTCACTTTCCAAATCATAAAACAAATCATCATCAAAAAATTGGAAAGGGAAATAACTTACCATGTTCACTTTTTGTTGTGTAGGAGCATTGATGACTTGGATGGCTTTTTCAAATGGGAGGGGATCCAATACATCATCACCAAGACTCATCTCTTCATCTTCATCTAAAAAAGAAGAAACTAGCTCTTCCAAGGGCTCCTTTACTTCTTCACCTTCTGAATCATAGAACAAAGTGTCATCAAGAAACTTGAAAGGAAAATGACTCACCTCATTCTCTTCATCTTGTGCAGGGGAGATAGGATCTTGGAGAGCTTCATCGGACGGAGGAGTGGTTATTAGTACTTCATCCTCATAATTCACTTTCTTAGTTAAATATTTACTGCATTCTATTGAATCATGGGGAAAATCTTGCTCCTCTTCAAGGGGTTGACAATTTTCTTCATAAATTTATCCTTCTATATCGGAGGATTATTGGTATTGAGTATGGTACACATCCCTAAGGTCTTCCACAATCTTAGTGGTGAATCCTTCATTCTCTAGGGCTACTGCAAGATTATTAATGGAATCTTCATATGTCAGGCATCGTGGTTTCACAAACTCAATAAACCTACTGATGAGGTCTACGAAAGATGATATACCCCTATCTTCGCAACAAATCTTAAACCAATATTGCAAAATAGATGATAGAGAAAGTATAAATAATTTTACCAGAACATCCTCCCCTCCCAATTCTATCTCACTTATATACTTCAAGAATTCTACAATATGAGAAATTGGGAGGCATCCAAATCTTGGAGAGTTGTTTAACCATTTTGTATCCAAATAATGCGGGTATCCTTGAAAAATTTTGAAATTAATAGTCGGATACACTTGTTCCCAGGGCACCATGACCCCATAACTTGGAAATATCACAGAATTGAGAGTAGGGTGGCACCTTGGAAAAGGTCAGTGGATTCGCTAGATAATTTTCTTGAAACTATCTAAGGGATGAGGGGATCACCCTCAGTGGAGTTGCCAGGTAATCTTTGAAAAGTAAAGGATTTTGAGGAAAGGATTACCGAAAAGTGTCGTCTTTGAGGATAATTGACTCAGTGTTCCCCGACAACGGCACCAAAATGTTATCGTGCAAATTGTACTTGACCCAAAGGGAAAGGCTAAGGGAAGGAAAATTAGCGAAACAAGAGGTTATCCTATCACTGTCACCTTAATAAGATACCTCTTTCTATTTAGGGATGATAGCCCAACAGAGACGTCCCCGGTGACCTAGGGGTTTGAGAAGGAAAAGGTTAAAGTGTCAATAAAAGATATCCCCTCTCACAAGTCACACCGATCAGAAAGTCCCAAAGTTTTTATCAATGAACCAATGATATGCTTAGATGTACCTGCCCAGAACAAAGCAACAAGAAAACAATATCTTTTGCAAGTACAATTTGATGTTTAGTGCTTCATAAAACCTTGAACTTGTCAATAAGATAAATAGTTGATGCAAGATGAAGCAAACATAATTTTATAATAACAATGTATAGAATATGATATATTCACAATAAATGCCTTAAAAGATCTTCACAATGACCAAAAATAATAACCCAACAATGGAAATACACTAGCACTTGTTAGAAGCTAATTAGGCAGTGTAAAAATCAACTTTTGTAATTGCTTTTAAGTGCTTTTACTTTTGTAATAAATGGTTGTAGATTATTTTAGTAACAACAACAAGAAGGTTAGTGAATTAGTCTAATCTAGGGTTAGGAAAGGTTAGTAGGTTTCTTGAGGTAAAATATTTAAGGGTTGGTTTCATCAATCAATCAAATTCAAGGTCTAAATCAGTGCCTTTTAGGGCTAATGGATTCACTTTGCAGCATAAAACTTGAAGGAAACAAATGGTAATATAAGAGCTAAGGACAAAGAAGGATGATGATTGAGGTGTTGGTAACCCAAGGCCTCAATCAACAAGCCTTAGAAGGAAAACGACTACTAGGAAGTAGGTAACCCTAGGCCCTGGTGGTTTTCCTCCTTCTTTAGCTCAAGCTTGAAGCTAATAACAGCTTGATGAAGAAAATGATACTAGGGTGATGCAATGGCAGGGATCTAGTACAAGGCTTCAAAGGTAGGGTTTCTAGCACAATCTAGTAGGTGAAAAATTGTTAAGACAAGGACAATAACATGTGCTTGTTCTTGTAGGGGGTTAAACTAGCAATTTCATAATCTTGGAATAAATGAAAAGTAAATGTACCATAATTATGCAAAGAAAATAAGGATTGCAGAAATTCACTTACATCCACCAAGAATAATCTAGTAATAAGCCTAGTTGAAGATTTTCCACCAAGAAAAATGCCAAGAAACACCAAATTTAGCCTCCTCCAAGAAGTGTGCCTAACATTTCAGCCAATAAACCCTAAGTAGGGCACAAATTTCAGACCTCACTTGTGTGAGTGAAAGATCATGAAAAAGTAAAAGGGAAAATCCCATATTTATAAAGTGAAAATGACCTTTAATTTACAAAATTAGGTCAAAAAGGCCGACATGGCCAATTTACATGAGAAAATTCATTTTTACATAAATTTGACAAATAAAACCCTAATTTGATCTTTTTAGGGTGAAGTTATCCTCTCTGTTGGAACACTATCCCTCCAAGTGAAATGTTGGGGCTCAAAACCCCTCAGGATCTACCACACGTGTCAACCCAAACCATCCTCAAGTTGGACACCTCAACTAGGTGACATTAAGGCTCTTAATGATGATGTCTAGGGCCTTCAGGGGCCAATATCATGTGGGAGGGAAAGAACCCCCTGGGTCCAGGCCTGCCAGGTTGTCTCTCCCGGAACTTCCTCCTCTCTCTCTGGTGAAAGCCTCCGGTATACGTCTTCCCCTTGTTGGGGTCTCAACATCCATCTGGTGGGTTTCATCCCTATGGAGGTCCGAACTAATCACCTCCCCATGTGTACCTGTCTGTCGGGCATGGTCCTTCAACAACAAAAAATATGCCCTCCATGGGATCATAAGTCACAGGGATCATAACAATTTCAATCACGTCTAATAATCAAGTTATCTAAACATGTGCATAAAACCCCCCTTTCCCAGACAAGTGCTCTAATACGTTATGCTATTCTACAAGCCAAGTTTGGAGAGGGTTTTAGGAGGTCCTATTGGGCTAATTCTCATTGGATGTGGGATGTTTCTATGTGAAGACCAATCCATGTCATGTAAGTGGATGAGGTGGTATGGGGATGTTTGAGCAATGGGTGCAACGATGACAGGGAAATGCATGGCTTACCTGTGGGTGCCTCTAAAGAGGGTGAGTTGCACCTTGTCATGGATGCAAATGTTTCCAAGCCCATTCAATGTCTTTTACCTTTTTATTTTATTTCTTTTTCTTTCAAGAGAATAACTGGGGGACACTGCCCTGGCGTGGTGACCAGTGGTGACAATGTTACCCACAAGAATTTCACAGAGATGAGAAGGTTGGCTCGTGATGAGACCCCCTTTCTCTTGGCTATGACACTAAGAGCCACTACCCTAGCATGGTGACCAAATAAATGGCAGTGTCATACCGCTACATGCCCATGGACCTAAGAGGTTGTCTCATGATGAGACCCCCTATCCTCCAACTAGGTCTTGATTTTATTTATTTTATGGATCCTTCCATTTTTTGCTAAGAAGCCTTTTATTGATTTCTCAGGGATCCATGGGCGAAGCATATGAAGGTTTTGTTATTTTGGATTTTATCTTTTTCCATCTACTTTTACCCTCTGGACCTTTAGCCCCTTATTCCCACAAGGCAAGGTACAACCCTTTTCTATCTTGGCAAACCCAGTGCCTGAACCAATGTAGGGGATGGATGAGAGGGAATATGGTGGAAAGCGATAAGTATGTTGGGAATGGATGATGGCATTTCATTAGCCCACCTGGTGGCAAATCACTCCTAAGGGAACCAAATTGCTAGGGAATTTTGTCACCCCCCCCATGTATGGACAAGTGGAAAGGAATAAATTCCAAGCACAAGTCATGAAGCAAAAAGAATTAAATGCACATATTCAAATGTTTTGAGAATCAAAGTGACGGATACCATGATACCTAGACTCATTACCTCATGGAGCAAGACCCACTGCTGCTAAAGGACCAGGGTGATGGGATGGATGTTGTTGTTGTTGGTAGGATGGAGGCACTGCAGAAGAAAGATGGGCCCTCCAGGGTTAGGCTCAAGTCAATATGGCTCTCGGTACTCCATGTCTAGGACCTGTGGGCATTGAGACATAATCTCCTTAGTTATCCCTAGGTTAGGGGATAACAGTACCTTCATCCGTGATGCACTTTTTCCAAGCCCATTATTTGCCTTTTATCTTTCTTTCTTTATATTTTCTTTAGCACAAGGGGAGGTTGAAGGTCATTTCCATTGCGTGGTGACCAGATGGTGGCAATGTCACCCACAAATGCCTAATGGAAATGAGAAGGTTGGCTCGTGATGAGACCCCCTTTCTCCCAGTGAGAGTCACAAGCCTGGTTTGGTGACCATATAATGACAATGTCATACCACTAGATATCCATGGGCGTGATAGGTCGGCTCGTGATGGGACCTCCTATCCTTCAACCTACCTTTCAAGCATTTCTTTGTTATATTATGGGTCCCCTTTTATTTAAAGATAAGTTTTTTATTACTTTCTTGGGTGATCCCTGGGTGAAGCATCTGGAAGGTTTACATATGGATTTTATATTTTACCAAACACCAACCCCTATGTGTCGTTATCCCCTTCTTCCCATAGAATGAAGGACAACCCCTTCTTGGTTCAATACACCCTAAAATCCCAAGAGATAAGGAAATGGAGGGGAATAATGATAGAAAATGGTAAGTATGGTCGGGAATGGTATGATGGGGATTTCCCAGTAGAAAACCCATTCCCAAAGAAGACCACTTACTAGGGAACAATGTCAACCACCAAAGTGAAGCAGGACAAAAGGCATAATGTCCAAGCACATATAATGAAATCTAGAGAAATCTAAGATACAACATAATCAAATGGATCAGGTATTGAAATGATGCTCACAATAATACTAACTTGTACGTCATGGAGAAAGGTCCATTTCCTTCCGGAAGCCAACTGGTGTGGTGAATTCTATCTGTAAACATGTGACCATCTGTGGTGGTGAGTGGATTTCCCATCTGTGCAAAGCATACTTCTAGTCATGTAGTCTCTCGACACTCCATATATGTAAACTGAGGGCCTTGAGACATCATCTCCTTAGTTATCCAAAAAATAGGGATAACAGGTCCAATATGAAAAAAAACCCAGAGGTCTAGCTTTTGTGCTCAAGCTACTTGTTATACTTGATAAAGAAAACACCTCAAGTTTGTTGTAGATGTCAAGGCTTCAACAAAACTAAGGGAACATAGGATTTCATTTTCCATTCTATAGGCACCCTAACCTCCAGGCTAAATTGATAGAATGTGATATTGATGGTGTTTTTGGATAAGAATCTATCAATACATATACTTATGTGAACACCTTTAGAATCCCAAAAAGTAGTTTTGCATTGAATCACTATAAAACTAGACCTCTATGGATATCCAAATGTCAAAGGGAAAAAATGATTTTGCAATGTACTTGAAGCAAGGCTCAATAGGATGAACGACACCTTGTAATTGAGCCTTTCATGTGACTATTTCTATCTTGTAGATAGGAGCATTGAAAAAATTGGAGATAACATACTGAAGTATTCTTATGCACAGACCTTCAATTTGTTCTCTACACTGGTTGTCAGTCCACCTCTCAGATTTGCTGACAAGAAGCAATATCACATGGATAGCATAGCATTCAATGTCCAAAACAATTGTGGGAAATATGGGAAAAAGAGTATGTGTCCAATGCTCTTAGAGGATTCCCAACCAATGCTTATCCTCTGGTTAAGTGTAGAAGAGATGAGGGTATCATAACTAAATCAATGGAAATTTCCCTGGAGCACCCTGGTATGAGGTTGAGAGCATGAGAATGTGCAATCATTACACATGGCATAGGTATGTTCAAAGGTGTTATCTCCAACAAAGACACACATAGTATAGTATCATAGTCTCTTCTCGAGCTATGGTTTTTTCTCAAATATGGAGATAACAAAAAATAAAATCGTGTGGTTTCTCCTTTGAACTAGGGTTCACACCCAACATTGTAGTGGGAAAAAAAAGAAAGCGTGGTTTTTTTTTCTCTAGATATGGTTTTCACTAAATGTTTGAACAACATAAAGCAAGTGTGTGGGGATTCTTCTCAAGCCAAAGATCACACACAAATTTTGGACGACAAACCAAAGTCGTGGGTGACTAGAAAATAGGTTGGGGGATTTCCAACAAACAAAGAATGGCTCAACAGAGTTAAATATGCCCAGGCATTAGAGGAAATGACTCAACAAACAATTTAACCGCCCCAAAAATAAATTATATGCCTAGGGTAATGTGTGTTCAACCCAATAATAATTAAAACACCTAGGCAACAAATTACACACTGAACAAGAGAGGAAAACGGTGCATGCACTTCAATATGACAACCAAAAAACCAAGTTTCCCACCCAAAGAAAGAGAATGACTCCCAGGAGATAGAAAATTGGTTTAACAAGTTTTTCCAACAACTTTGTAAGGGTGACCATCGATTTCCCTCGTCCAGTGCATTGAACAGTGGGGATTAACTAGTTGTTGATATGGGTGAGTACCATTAAGCCATTTTTCCTTTGAGGAAAACCTCTCTCACAATAAAATAAAATGTTATGCAAAAAATAGGTTACAGAGAAGCCATCAAATATAATCAATCATTTTTAATAGAGTACACAGGAGAATTTAAACTAGATACTTATCACACAGAGGAAAAAGAACCACATTAATGCATAATTGTTTTACCTTGGAACGCAATTGGGAAAACCAGTCGAATGGTTCTCATTATTCCTTTCTCATAAATCTCAATCTCTAGTACAATGCTCTCCTCCTCCTTTGCAAAAATCCCTTTGAGAATGAGTGAGAGTGAAGAAATAAAGAAAGCTAGGGGGTAAGGGAAGGCCAATAGCAATGGCTCTTCAATTCCCATTCCTTAGCCTTCTCACCTTTCCATTTCATAGTCATCTTTAATTACTTTTTTGTAACTTTTCTCTTACATCATTGTTTGGCTTATTCCACGTCAACTTGCATTTTGTTTACATTGTTTTACGTGGCTTACTTAATGCATTTTAAGTGTCAATATGTGTGCAGGTACTGAGTCTTATCTACTCTTTAGTCCAGATTTGTTTTGGATCACACCTCCCCATTGAGAGGCATTTTGGTCTCCAAAAGATTAAGAAAAGAAATATAGATCAGTTTTGTCTGCTTCTTTGCAACGTGGCTCTAATGTTGGCTCCTAGCTACGACTCTAACTCTAGCTCTGACTCTAGCTCATGGCTATAGCTATTGACTCTGGTTCTCTTCTATAGCTTTGGGTTTGGTACCGGATCGCTTGTTCTCGTAGTGCAACAATATTCTCATCGACTCTCATCTTTAAGCAATCTTTGAGTCCAAACTCTGGACTCGACATTCCTTCCCATCTCCCTCTTTTCCTTGGAGACAGTGTATCTTGGAAATAATGAAGCCAAGTCAAATGGTGGTCTCCTTGTTCAGTGTGATCTCGTCTCACTACCATCACATCTTAGTCCTGTGAAAGGAAGTGTGGCCTCCATCTTTAGTTAAGATTAGTTGATTCTTGGTATGGAAACAACTCTCTAGTGCTTTCATATGCTTGCAAAGCACCTCATGGAGTCCTTAATAACTCCTTTATGGTTAGTGGCCTCCATGCACTAATCTATGACACAACTCCACGATGGGGTTCTTTAGATGCAATACTGGGAACATGAATTGAGTTGTGGCTACTCTTGACATCAACCTATTATCCTTGTTGTCTGTTTTGTTTCTCTCCTATGATGCTATCTCTCCTCGGAAAAATTATGTCACTTGGACTAAAGATGTGAGAATCTATTCATCTTATTCAATCTTCACTTTCCACACCCTTCTTCTGGATGTGTGGTTTATGGGGTGAATCTTTAGGTGAAGTATCTGACATTTCACTTCCCAATGTCCACTCAACTTGCAATGGTGGAAAAATTTCATGTGGCTGCTACAAGGATTGCTTTTCATACTCCTCCTCTCCACATGCCTCTTTGTTTTGCTAGATTGGACAAGTCTTCTTGCCATTCAACTTCTGAAAACAATCAAGCATGTGGAACATGGTTTTCTTCTTCCAGCATGCTGCCTCACAACAACCTTTCTTTCCACAAAAATAACATGCCTCAACATACCAACAACTATTTATGGTATGGCCTCTCTTCTTGCAACAGCGACAAAAAAGAAATTTCTTGTTTGACATAGACCCCTTGGTCTTCTTCTTTCTCTCACTAATTGGTTTTTTGCTTTCTCTAAGTGCAAGTGTGGGCCGATTCTGCAAACTCTCGTCATCACTTCTCTCCTTTAGTCTATCACTAGAGGCTGAGGTGGTGGTGAGCTAACATCTTCACTCATTGTTGCTACTCCTTCTCCTAATGAACAAGCCAACTATGACATGTCAGTTGCCTTCATGAAAATGGTTTTCTTCATGGATATGGAAGTCTCACTTCTACCATCAAAGCCTAGGCCTTCATGCTTGATCCATGACATAGCTATAGTGGGGCTCAATATTCCTTGTCTTCTCTCCTATCCCTTGTTTATCATAGCCCATTTTCCTTAGAAGCTTATAGCCAATATCGCTGGTATGCTTCTCAAATTCACAAAGATTCTCTAAAGAGATGTTTATGCAAGGTGAGACTACTAAGGTGGTGTTAGTCATGGTGCTAACATCTATAGTGGGAATGGAAGGTTGTCTTTCTTCTCTGTTCTCTTGGAAAAGTACTTGAAGCCTTGCCAAGGCCTTCTCCTTCTCTTCCAAATCATGTTGCAATTGCATCATCATCTTCCTTAACCTATCCTCTTTTTAGTTTTCCATCTGGATGACCTTCTCACCAAGGTACACAAGCTATGCTTTGTGCCTGTCCCAATCTATTTTGACTACTACGAGGGAGTCTTGGAATTCTTTAAATTTCTTCATGAGAAATGAAAACAATTGGGAAGAGGTCTCCACCTTCTTCTCCATCTATTCCATCCTCTCGTTAAACATCTTAACCTGAGCTTTCAAGCTCTCATTCTCTTCTCGAAGCTCGACATTCTTTGCCGTTGAGTCTTTTAACTTATAACTACTTGATTTTCCCAGGTTGTGGTCTACAATATTTTTTTCACGATTCTAGAAGCACGATTCTAGAAGCAATGTGTCGGTCAATGATACAACTACTCTGATACCATCTGATCTGTAATCGACGGGCTCATTTCCCACTTGCTTCTCCAACACGGATACCTATGTAGAATTTTTCTTTTGAGCTCTATCTCAATTGTGTCTCTGAGATTTGTATATGGTTCTGTATTCTTAGGGAGGCCACTAGGCCTTTGTCTTATTCTTCCTTGTGCAAATCCCTCTCTTCTCTTAGATACCAATCCTTCTCCTAGTTGCAACTTACACCCAATAACCAATTGACAATATAATAATCAAATGTATCTTGGGGTCCAATATGCAAAAAAAACCCTAAGGTCTATCTTTTGTGCTCAAGCTACTTGTTGTCCTTGATAAATAAAATACCTCAAATATGCTGAAGATGTCAAGGATTTAACGAAACCAAGGGAATATAGGCTTGCATTTTCCATGCTATAGGCACCCCAACCTCTAGGATAAATTGATAGAATGTGATATTGATGCTATTTTTGGATAATAGTATATCAATACGTAGACTTATGTGAACACCTTTAGAATCCCAAAAAGCAGTTCTGCATCAGATGACTTATGTGGACACCTTTAGAATCCCAAAAAACAGTTCTGCATAGGATTACTCTAAAACTAGACCTCTATGGATCTTCAAATGTCAAAGAGAAAAAATGCTTTTGCAATGTACTTGAAGCAAGGCTAAATAGGATGACCAACACCTTATAGTTGAGCCTCTCATGTGATTGTTTCTAAATTGCATATAGGAGCATTAACACACTTGGAAATAACATACTGAAGTATTCTTGTGCACATGCCTTCAATTTGTTCTCTGCATCCGTCGTCAGTCCACCTCTCAGATTCGTTGATGATAAGAAATATCACATGGCTAGCATAGCGTCCAATGTCCAAAACAATCGTGGGACGTATGGGAAAAAGAGAGATGTGTGGGAAAAAGAGAATATGGCTGACGCTCTTGGAGGACACCCAACCAACGATTGAGTCAATGGACATTTCTCAGCGCCCTGGAATGAGGTTGAGAGAATGAGAATGTGCAGTCATTACACATGGCGTAGATATGTTCAAAGGTGTTATCTCCAACAGAGACACACATACTATAGTCTTATAGTCTCTGCTTGAGCTGGGGTTTTCAGTCAAAGATGGAGATAGCCAAAAATAAAATCGTGTGTTTTCTCCCTCGAACTAGGGTTCACGCCCACTGTTGTAGCAACAAAAAAAGGAATGCGTGGTTCTTTTTATCTAGATAGGGTTTGCACTGAACATTTGAAAAACATAGAGAAAGTGCGGGGGGCTTCTCCTCAATCCAGATATCACACACAGTTTGGACGACAAACCCAAGTCGTGGGAAGATAACAAACGGGTTGGGGGATGCCCAACAAACAAAGAATGGATCAGTAGAGTTAAATAGACCCATACAGTAGAGGAAATGACTCAACAAACGATTATACCACCTAATAAATAAATTAGATTCCCAGGGTGATGTGTGTTCGACCCAACAGCAATTAAAATGCCCAGGAAATGAATTACACGCCTAACAAAAAAGGACAACAATGCATGCACTTCAATACGAGAGCCAGACAACCAAATTCACTTCCCGGAGAGAGAGAATGACTCCTAGAAGTCCAAAAATTGGGTTAGCAGGTTTTTCCAACATCTGTGTAAATTTGACCCTCGATTTCCCTCGCCCACTGCATTGAACAGTGGATATTAACTAGCTGTTGAGATGGGTGAGTACCATTAAGCCATTTTTTCTTTGAGGAAAATCTCTCACAATAAAATAAAAGGTTATGCAACAAACAGGTTACATAGAAGCCATCGAATATAATCAATCATTTTTAATATAATACACAAGAGAATTTAAACTAGATACTCATCACACACATCATCACACACAGTGAAAAGAATCACATCAATGCATACTTTTCTTACCCTGGAACCCAATTGGGATACCCAGCTGAATGGTGCTCAATATTCCTCTCTCAACAATCTCAATCTCCAATACAATGCTCTCAATATCCAATAATTTTTGGCATTTGCATGTTTCAAGAACTTCAAAGTATATCAAATGGATTCCAATTCATCCTTTCTAAATGGAAATTTAGAAGAAGTGTGTATTGAACAACCAAAAGGATTTGAATTGTTACAAAACAAAGATAATGTATGCATACTGAAGAAAGCACTCTATAGACTAACAAGTTCCCAGATCTTGGTATTCAAGACTTGACAAATACCTACAACAAGAAGGTTTAAAAATAGGAGTTGCGGACAGCAATCTTTACATCAAAATAAACAATGAAAATATGTTGATCATTGTGGTTTATGTGGATGATATCATATTTGGAAGTAATGATGATAGAATGAGTCAAAATTTTGCAGAAGAAATGCAAAAATAATTTGATATGTCCATGCTTAGAATGGTCATTCTTTCTAGGGTTACATATTTATTAATCCAACAAAGAGATATTCATTTCTCAGACCAAATATATTAAGGAAGTGTTGAAGAAATTTGGAATGGAAGACTATGCACCTATAAGTACACCCATGATCACAGGATGTAAGTTGAGCAAAGATGATGAATCTCCAGAAGAAAAGCAAACATTGTATGAGTCAATGATTGGAATCCTACTATATTTGACAACATCAAGGATAGATATCATGCAAGCAGTAGGATTGGTTGCAAGAATTCAATCTGCACCATATGCAAGCAATAAAAAGAATACTCAGATAAATGAAGGGCACATTGGACTTTGGTTTGTGGTATTCAAGAAGTAAGGACTTCACTCTAATAGCATATACATATGCAGATTGGATAGGAAGTATCGATGAAAAGAAAAGTACCAGTGGAGGAGCATTTTTTCTAGGCGGCTGTCTAGTATCACAGTTGAACAAGAATAAAACTTCAATCTCTCTATCAATAACAAAAACCAAATATATTGCAGTAGTAACATGTTGCATACAAGTTCTCTGGATGAAACAAACACTAAAGGATATCAAGGTAGAATATGATCAAACAATATCAATCATCCACGATAACACAAGTTCAATCAACATTTCAAAGAATCATATTATGCACTCAAAGATGAAGCACATTCCCACCAAGTACCACTTCCTAAGAGAATAGGTAGTTGAGCAAAGCGTCAAGCTAGAATACATTGCCCCCAAATAATGAGTTGCATATATTTTTACTAAAACCCTTCCCAGAGACACATTTGAATATCTCGGACAAAAGCTAGGAGTGATATTCCTCCCATTTCATCAATAAAGGGAAGGACAATCTCAAGGGGAGCAACCCTTTGCCATTGATGTCAAAGGGGGAGAAGTTGCAGACAGAGGAAGAATTGTAGACACAAGGAGAGTTGAAGAAAATGGGAGTATTATAGAATTAAATACGGGTTTCCATCAATGATAAAGGGGGATATTGTTGGAAATATTATTTTCATTGATGTCAAAGATAGGGGCGAGACTACAGATGTCCAAGATGAATATTGCGAGACGAAGATTGTTGGAAATATTGATTTTGGGATTTTGATGCTCAGTTTGGATACCCTATCTTTGAATACATTTTTACTCTTAAGACTTAGTTCAAATGGGAGCATAGGATATATGGTTGAAAATATTATTATGAGACCTTTCCAATGGTATATGGAACTCCCTCTAACTCTATAGGAATGCAGAGATATGAAATATTTTGTCATGTCAACCCAACTAGAAAGTACAGGTCGACCTAGCGAGTTTTACAAGTCAGCCCCATAAGTGAACGCAGAAAAAATATAAAAACATGATAGATGTGCACATTTGAAGAACATCCAAGCAAGAAGAGCAAGCACAAGTGCACATAAGAGATCTAATATGTGCAAGAGGAGTTGGGGAGTATTCTTGGGGTCTAAAGGTGCGCAAGACGAGTTTTCTTGGAGTTTTAAAGGTGTGCTATGAATGACTAAGGTCTATGATGCTAAAAAGTGTGTTGTTTTGAGGTTTTGATGCAGGATTATGGAATTGTGTTATGGGAATGATGCTACGAGGTTCACTAGGGAATGAAGGCTAAATTTGACTAAGTTTTGAATCTATGTCTGGGGTATGAAGCAAGGAGAGACATTGGAGCATGGAAGTTATATAAAATACTATTTCCTAGTAAAATATAAAGGAATTAAGCTTGAAACCTTATAAAGGGGACTTGAAAATGATAATTGGGTATCAAAAGGTAAAATAAGGGGTTCAGAGTGCAAAAAGTACGAAGGAAAGGGTATCTCAAGCAATCAAGCACTAGCTCTACAAAGGCACTCGTAGAAATGGATACCATAATCCATGAAGTAATCTTAATACTATATCAAACTCACACTTTCTCTTGATGGGTTTTTACTTTCCCTTGTCACTCTCGAGACCTATCCCTTTACCCGAGTTATTTGTTTCTTGTCTAGGTGACACACATGATAGGGTTGGATGAAGGTCCTCCCATACTTAAACTTGGTAACCCTCACAAGGTCTTGGGCTTGGGTGATACTTAAATGGGATATTGAGGTGAATTTTTTACATGGCTTGTATCTTAGGAATTAACTTACTTTGTATGATTTAAGGACTAACATGTCTTATGAACATTGGTTTACATTGTCTTATATTGTGCATTGTTTTGAATGACCCTAACATGGTTCTTTGAGGGACATCTTGGGTTGTGCCCATGATGTTTTGCCTTATTGTAGATGTTTGGAACATGTGATCGAGAGTAGTGAGTCATCCAATGACTCAACACCCTCAAATAGTATCTCTCACACCCTTGGAACCTTGGACGATAGACATATGGGCTTGGTTTGAGCAGTTTTGGTTAGTATGCCATACACATGGGTTGATAAGCCCATAGGATGGGTAGAGCACATAGAGCCTTTTGTGCACATAGGATAGAGGAAATTTCCTTTGGAGGAACTTTGAAAGCACATGAGGATGAGACTACACCCCACTTGCACTTGGATGTGGCCTTTGGAGGCATATGACATCACACTTTATCCCTTGATGTCACATTGGAGTCTAGGGTTTGATGGGTGATGTGATTCCATGATGTTTTAGCATGAGGAGACACCTTGCCTCACACTCCTAAGCATTGGAAGCATGACACACGGCCTTTGGATGCCCAATGATTCACTCCTTGAGCCTTGACATCTCACTTTTGAGCCCTATGCCACCCTTCTAGGGTTTTATTTTATGTATTTTATATTTTTAGCATATTATAGAGGCAAATGAAGGAGTCGACACTCTTCTAATTTGTTGTTGACAAATTTACGAGGAAAAATTGGTTAAGGTGGCCTCATATAAATAGGCCAGCTTCTCATTTCATTTTATCATCATCATTACTCGCCATTTGTGAGAGACAATTATGAAATTTTCACCCTCTCTTGGACTATCTAGTTCTTCTACTCATGTGATTTGCTTGGAGGGTCAAATTTTGGATGCTTTTGTTGATTTTTGGATGAAATTTCCGTAATTAGGGTTTTATCTCATGCTATCTTGGTGAAGTAAGTGAAATTTCCGCAATTTTATCTTTATGCTATTAATGTTCCATGGTAATTTTATTTTTTCATGCTAGATGTCTTGCTTGGTGAAACCCTAAGAAAGGAGCATATGTGATTCCTTCTCTCACAAGGTTAATTTTATCCAAAATTTGTGAAGGAATCTTTTCTAGGGTTACACTTCTAAAGTCCTAAAGTGCTAACACTTCAGGATTTTAGCCCTAGACATTTGATTTTTCCCTAGTTAAAGTATTAAGAAGGGAGAAAATGTTGCTAGAGCCCAAAAGTGCTTGCACTCTAGCA
Organism: Picea mariana; assembly: GCA_032191745.1. NCBI lineage: Eukaryota > Viridiplantae > Streptophyta > Pinopsida > Pinales > Pinaceae > Picea > Picea mariana. Next base: position 7,402 of record JASDQU010504551.1, on the reverse strand, counting down.
ATCCTTCTCTTTAAGGTTTAAACCATAAGGCCCTAATGTGATAACACCTTAGAGTTTAAGCCCTACCTCTTAGTCTCTACTAGTTTAATTTTCAAGCATTGTTGTATTTATTGTTATAAAGACTCCATATCCCTCAAAGGCACTGGTTTTACAGCTCTCTCGTAGTGAAATTGATCAACAAACACTCTCTTTCAATTCTCTCAAGCTCTCTACTAAAATTTCCAACACTAACACTTACTAATTTGCTAGTAAGCTTTCCATTGTAAAAGTTTTCTACAACCACCTGGTAACTCTTTAATTTCCTACATATACTCATCTATTTGTGTTTCAACTCATTCAAAAATTTCACCTAACAATTGGATATTGTTCTAGTGGATTTTTGCTAAGTTTTCCTTGCCAATTGTTTCATTTCTAATCAATAATTGTTGTTGTTGTTATAACTTATTTATTGTTGTTGTACTAATGTTCATTGTTGAAAATTCATAACAACCATAGAAACTTTCATTGTCTAATGTCTCCAAGAGGTATTTATTGCATGTTTGAACTTGGAAATAATTACATATATGCTATAAAGTGTTATTGTTACGGGTAGGTACTCAAACAATCTTATACCTCTTATCTTTCCTTGACTTAGACCTTTACCTAGTGATCAAGAGAGGGGGCGGTAGGCTAGGCTACTATACTTGCTACTTTGATCGCTTGAGATCACCAGGGAAGTCTCCCTTGTGGTGGACCTCTTCCATCACTAAAACGTGGGAAGTTCTTACTAAGGTTATAGTGGTAGGATCTTATGTAATTACAGAAGGTTTGGGTTACTTGTGGTGGGATTTGCACAAGTAAAAATATTGTGATAACAATGCCTACACAATATATTGTTGATTTGGTGCTCATTTGATTTGGATTTAGGAGCGGAATGAAATGTTTAATAGACTGAATACAATAAACATAGAGATATAAAGAATAACATAGATATCCAGTGAACAATATCTTCTATTGAATGAATGAAATAGGCTGAACTTGTAAAACTGTAGAACTGAAACACTTGCTCGAATGGTGGTAGCTATCTTTGAGAAAAGATGTGGCTGCTATGCACATCCGTCTAAGCATAATGATTACAATGAGGCTCCAGATGCTTTTTTGATATTACTTATGAATTCCAAAACCCTAGACATCCAAAAACCTAACCCTATGAGGTGAAACACCTAAATTCATGTGGGCCCTTATAGGTAAGTTGGTACCTCAACTTCCCGAAGTCGTAAATTTTTCATATGACCTTCATTTTAGGCATGTGATAGCCCATTGGAAAGGTCTTTCAGAGAAATACACATTATGTTGTGAAACTTTGAATCCATCTATAGTTTGTATATGGCGAACCAAAAAAACATTGTTTAGGGATCCAAAATGGCCCTGGAAGTTCAAGAAGATGTGTTGACATGAAAACATACAAAATAAGCCATTTGGATTAGGTGAGATACCATCAGTATCCACCTAGAAGATGTGTAGGTATTTAGAAATCCCTAGAAATGTATAACCTACAATTACAAATAACTACATAAGAACGTGCTCACTAAAAACAAACAATAGGAGCTAGTTGGAATAGGTGGGTGGCCACCAATATCCACCTAGATCAATCCTCCCCCCTTAGGAACAATAGTCTCCATTGCATTGAGTTTCCCCATCAGGTGAGGAAAATTCTGCTGGATTTGGCCCTGGGTGAGCCACTTGCCTTGGTGTAGGAGTTTCCCTGCCTTGACAACCCGATAAAGATGGATCCTCTGCTGGCGAGTTCCCTTGACCTGTGTGTCCACTATATGATCAGTGGATGCTTGTTCCATGTAGTCAAGGTTTATCTCTACTGGTGTCATTTGTTCTATGATCTCTGAGGTGTCCAATAATGGTGGAAAATATAACCGAAGGAGGTCCACATTGAACACTGGGTGTAGGCCAAGGAAGGGTGGAGTGTGGAGCTCAAAACCATTGCTACCCAAAACCTTGGTGATAGTGTAAGGACCATAGTGAAGTGGGTGGAGCTTTTGATGGGTCCTTGTGAGACGATCCTTTTGCAAATGTAACCAATCTTTGTCTCCAACCTAAAACTAGTGCAGTAGCCTATGTTGATCATGGTACTACTTTTACTTAGCATTGGATTTATGCAAAATCTCCTGGGTCTGTTGGAGGATGTGATGAATCTGCTCAATGAATATGGTAGCTTTGTCAGTCTCAGACTGAACATGGGAAGAGTTTTTCTGTGTGGTGGAAATAGGTAGTGAAACATCAATGGAACCCAAGAGTTGGAATCCCAACCCCACCTGAAATGGGCTATGGTCAGTGGAGCTATGGAGAGCGTTGTTGTAACTATGTTGAATAGGGGAGACTCTCATCCCATGTACATGGATTCTTAGAGTTGTACATGCGCAGGATGTGCACAATCATTTGATTGAAGAGCTTTGTTTGGTCATCTATTTGGGGGTGGAAAGCAGTGGATTTAGTGAGCTTGGTGTCCAACAGTGACCAGAGACTCGACCAAAATGTGCTGAGGAACCTGTTGTCCCAGTCGGAGATGATGGTCTGTGTTATCCCAAAATGGACCCACACTTGTGTTGAGGAAAAGATATGAATTTATCTCACTCAAGCATTTCCAGACTTTACTTGGCTAAAGTAAAGAAGACAGGAATATCATCCTATGTTTATAGCCAACAAAAATGTATATCTTAACTCACAAGTATTAATTTCAAGTGCTTAGGCTAGTCTTTTATCAACAAAAGCTTGCTGGAAATTCACTTTTTATGTATTTTTCTGAACATATCAGTTGTTGAAATAAATGTAAGAACATAAGTAAAGACACCAAGATGATACTCAAGATATATGAGTCCAATTCACTAAAGATTCATTGTCTTTACAAAAATTCACACAGAAATCTTGGACCAAAGTCAAACTTAGAAATCCTCGATGGAACATACAAAAGGACCTCTGATAGAAAACCAAAACTGAACTCTAAAATCTGGATCAACTTGCCACAGATTGCTGCCCACTCGACTTTGCACAATAGCCTTTATCAGTCATGAAAATTAATTCATAAACAAACAAGTCTACATAGACTATCAAAGATAGATCAACACCTCTGAAGAACAAGTGTCTGAATGATTTGATTCAGCCCTGAATATTGTTGTCTACAATAATACCTTGCTATCACAAAAGAGAATTAGGTTGTGATGAATATATGAATGAATGAAAACTAAACTATCTCAACATAAACTCAAAGAACAAACCTTAGCATGCTTTGTGCTTCTATCCTAAAAAAAAATCATCTACAAGACACGACATGTGTGAACAACACCAAACCCCTGTGACCAATGCCAACCATTATCCAAACATCATAAGCACCACTCTAACGGATGTATAATAACCAACAATTTGGCACAGTGGTAAGGGAAAAGAGTCGACCAAACAAGCGTGACAATGGTGTATACTCACGAACCAAAACAAAATGACAGAGGCCCTTTCATAAAAAAAAACTGATTTTTGACAACAGGCTGTGCCTATGAACCTTTTAGAAGTGTAATTGGCAATGCAGGGCTCACACCATTTCCACAGAGGTATTGGCCAAAATCCATACTAACACAACTGCTATATGAATAATGGGTGAGCCCACATTCGAAGTAACATGCCACAATAATCTTAGCATGCTTGACAGACTTCTTATGCAGCTCCAGTCTAGAGGGTTTAAGGGTTTGCCCAGTAGCCATTGCAGGAGGGAGGGGGCACCGACTATGGTGGAACTTTGGGGCTAAATGCACATGCTCAAGGAGGACCACGATGCTCGTGAACATGAGGCATTTCCTTGACAAAGTTGAATAGGGTTCTAATTAAACCCAGGAACCGCGAAGATAATCATCCAGTCATCCTTTTAAAGAAAAAACCTTGACAAAACGCAGTGGTAACAAAACTATCACCCAGGAAGACCACCAACTCTGATAAACTCACAACAATTTTACGAAAAACCATCGATTTTCCATTCAAAGCCAAAACCACACAGTTGCAACACTCAGGACAACACAAACCCATACAATTGAGCCAAAAACATTTCATAACCAGAGTGAAGTCAAGAATGGCCAAAAGAGACATACCTGTGAATCGAAAACCTTAAGATGAGAAGCGGTCGAGCGGTTTCACCCTGCTAAAAATCCAGAGCGTGAGCACAACAATTAGATCAAACAATAGTCCGATGAGGGTGGTGACCAATGGGAAGGGTAAAGGTGACGTGCAGTAAATGCACGTCGCCTCCACCCATATCACATTCAATCCATAGTACATGCCAACGAGCCTTCATTAACACCATTAATCGACCAATGCATTGAGAATATCAACTCATTAAACCACAGGATAATCCAAGTTCCACACTCCACCATTTGTGTCGTTACCTTGCCACATGCGCCACCCATGCTATAATTCAAATGAATCGCTTGACCACTATACAATAGAATAATCACCAATATCACAACCACCATAAAAAATTGCAAAGCCATTACTTCCATAAACCACCAAGGTTTATAACATATGCATATCGGCTACCTATTGCATCAATCAACACATAACCCATGTATTATCACTTGCCAAGAATGTGCCACCAAAACTTCCACGATATGCATGGAAAAATTAACATTTTTTTTAAATGCCATTTTCTTGGTAGTTATGACTTAACCACTATCAACAAGTATTTCATTTATATAGTATCACAGAGCTAGGTTTTTTTCCCCTTTTTTTCTTAGATACAATTTTTACTTTTCCTCAAAATGCCCTTCTACAATTTTTACTAATATTTTTGTTGTACAGGTGCAAGAAGAACAAATGTCATAAATGAATAGTAGGCTGTAGTATCATGAAGGAACGACATCTCAAAGCTTAACTAATATCAATGACAACCATATTTTTAACAACCAAGTAAAACTTCATAGCACATCATCATTGTTGAAATTACTAAGACAACTGAGAGGGGGGGGGGTGAATCAGTTGTTATTGTGCTTAAACAATTTTAAGCCTATTAATACATTTTTAATCTTTCTTCAAGTGATCATCGACATTATACAGCATATGGACAATAAACTAATGAGCATCAGTCACACATAAGATATACACAGAGATAGATTTTCATGAGGAAACCCATAAAGGGAGAAAACCTCTTCTTCTTCGAAATAATAGGTAGTCTTTTAAGCTCTGTACATCATCGATAATTGAGCACCAACTCAATGTGAGGCTACAACCTCTATTTTGCAAGCTGCAACTTGTTGAGAGAACCAACTCTCTATTTTCTCTAGCACCCACTAGAAGGAAGCACCAACTCCCTGGTTTCTCTAGCACCAACTAGAAGGAAGCATCAACTCCCTAGTTTCTCTAGCATCAACTAGAAGGAAGCTACAACTCCCTGTGTTCAAGCACCCACTTGAACTTTTGAGGACACCAGTCCTCCCTAGCACCTCCTCACCACCCTAAAATATGAATATGAAATACTAAAACCAATTACAGTGATATAGTGTTCAATAACAGCTTACCAGTCTCATCACTATTCTGCAAGATTTTGCTACTCAGTCTTCCTCACTGTCTTCCAACATGCATCTGCTGCCCATTCTATTCTTTTTCCTTTTGTGCTCTATGTGGCATTCCCATTCAATGTACCTTTTGTTTCCTATCCATTTCAGCTACTGCACCACCTCTTTACTTCCTCACACATGCATTACTTCACCTCAGCAACAACCACCTCATCACTTTCTAGTGTCGTGTTCTTATAGCTTCTGTGCACATTGTGCATTCCATATGTGCAATGCTTCTGCATCTCTTCACAGTGAGTGCTCTGTCTAATCATCATTACGACTTCTCCGATTCTCTGGCAGTTTTCCCATGCGTTCAACATCACTGGATGTCATGATGAGATTCCTCAGCCTCTTTGGCATTCAATATTCTTCATCTTCTCTGGCATAGTCGAGCTTATACTTTCTATTTTCAGCTACAGACTTCAATCCCCTTCCATCTGTCAATCGCCTGTATCAATAGTCCTCAATCCACTGGAAGATGCCTTGAGACTCTTCATCTTCTTTGGCGATCACACTGAGTCCTCTTCACATCCTCTAGAAAAGACCATCATTCGTCTCTAGCTGTTACACTTAGAAGCACAACAATAGCCCTATGATCTTATTCATCTTCACCTGCACCGTTGGATTGAATTCATAGAATCTTTCATTTGTTTCGCCATTTCGCATTTCGGCATTTCGACATTCTTGTGGTGAAGCTTAGCACCTCTAGCTTCTTCCTCCATCTTCCATCTGTGCCCAATGGCTGTGACCACACGCTTATCCATAAAGCTCTTTTGCGATTCACATTTCATGAATCTGGAGATGAGGCATCTTGACTCTCCAAGTTGCGATCCCTGAAACCCCGAAATGGAGCTTTTCTAGATTGACTCCTTCCCTTCTTGTGACCACTGACAGTGACCACAAGCTGTGCCAAAAAAACAAAAACAAAAAGGCACTTCATATTTCACGACTTTATATTGAGTTTGATCGACGGTTGAAATCTCCATAGATCCGACGGTCCAAATCTTATCATGATCTCGCATCTCGCGAGTTTCCACACCATACTCTGTTGACTCCAAGTCAGTGAAATTCCAATTACTTGCCACTTGTCTTATGATTCAATGGTCCAGATCAGATCTTGAATCAACGGCTTTGATCATATCGCAATTTCGGCATTCTTGTGGTATTGTTTCTTGACTCTCCAAGTCATGATCTGCGAAACCCCGAAATGGAGTCTTTGACATGCTCTGATCTTCTGCCACACATCCCTCTTGGATCAACAGTCAAGATTTTATCGAGGCTTTGCATATCGCGATTTTGGCACTCCTGTGGTAGGATTTCTTGACATCTCCATCTCCTGATTTTTGAAACTCTGAAGTGATGTAAACCTGTTGATGTCACACGTGGATTGACATGTGTCAAATAACTGCCACATGTCACTCTGATTTGTGACTTACATGTGCCTGAAATGTTGAACCAGCTTGACACTTGTCATTGCCTGGTTGTGCCACGTGTTCTTAGCTAACGTGGTTTGTTGACGTATCTATTTTGGGATTTCGCATTTTGGCACTTCGAGACTCCTAATGTTGAGAGTCTCTGACTTCTCCATCTCCCAATTTTCGAAATCCCGATAGCCAAAACTCTGAAATGGAGTATCAAACTTTACGGGCCTTCATCATGCCTGATCAATGGTTCAAATCAATCCTCGATTTGACGGCTGAGGATATTTCATGATTTCGCATATCACGAGTTTGGGACTCCTGTTGTAATGATCCTTGACATTTCTATCTCCCGATATCCGAAATCCCAATTGCCAAAACTCCGAAATGGAGTAT